>CBVK0101140145.1:0-30680 GCA_900067695.1 Picea abies | reverse complement strand
ACCATCACTATTATGCATGCATTCCTAATTATAGGATGTCATTGCCTATATGAGTGAAGATCACTCACTCATTGATAATATTATGATATACATTGATTCTCATTCTTCATTGTGTATCTCTCTTCCTTTTCTTGATAAGTTTTGTTTATGTATGCTTTAGCTAGGTCTCCTTTGCAGGTTTCCATGAAACACTGACAAGTAGTTCCAATGCCAACTTGAGAGAAGAAATATGACACTCTATAGGAAAGACTGCCTCCAACTCGTAAACAAGTTGGAAAGGAGAGAAACCTATAGAAATATTGACGGAAGTTTTATATGCCCAAAGTATTGAATATAACATCAAATGAAAATTCTACTTGGCCAAATTGATTGTCCATTGGAGAATAGTTTTAAGAGACTTATTGACAGCCTTCACTTGTGGATAATAGGGTGACAAATGTCCTTTCTTAAACCCTATCTTTGATGTTAACTCAGTAATCATATTACTTTGAAAGTGACTACCATGGTCTATGAAAATCTCTTTCGGTATACCAAACCTAGCAACAATTTGGTTGAAAATGAAAAGTGTCATCGTTTGCCCATCATTATTAAATGTTGGCATGGCTTCGACTCACTTAGTGAAGTAGTCTACCACCACATTGATATAATGATGACCCCTAGCAGAGGTTGGGTGGCATGTAGTGAAATAAATTCCCCATTTAGTGAAGGGACGTGTTGGTACTAAAGTTTACACCTGACTGCTAAAGGGTAGAGTTAGGTCACCTCAAGTTTAGAATGGTTGTTTTTTTTATTTCGTTGGTCAGTTAGAGGGTTGTTTTTACCAATACAAGAGCATGGTTGGGTTGGAAAAATGATATGGATGAGGGTCTTGTTATCCCCATTTTGTGAATAACTAAGGATATGATGTCTTGAGGTCCCCAGGTTGTAGATATGGAGTGTCGAGAGACTACATGACCAACAGTACACTTTGCACAAATGGAAAACCCACTCACCACCACAGATGGTCACATGTTTACAGATGGAATCCACCACATGAGTTGGCTTCTGGAAGGCAATGGGCCTTGATCCATGAGGTACAAGTCAATATTATAGTGAGCATCATTTCAATACCTAAGCCATTTGATTATGCGGTATCTTATATTGCTCTAGATTTCATGATATGTGATTGGACGTTATGCCTTTAACCTTGCTTCACCTTGGCGGTTGACATTTTTCCCTAGTAAGTGGTATTCTTTAGGAATGGGTTTTCTACTGGGAAATACCTTAATTAGACATTGTACCATTCCCAACCATACTTACCATTTTCCATCATTATTCCCCTTTGTTTCCTTATCTCTTGGGATTTTAGGGTGTATTGACCCAAGAAGGGGTTGTCCCTGATTGTATGGGAAGAAGGGGATAAAGGCCTAGAGGGGTTGGTGTTGGGTAAAAGATAAAATCCATGTATGAACCTTCCAGATGCTTCGCCCAGGGATCACCCAAGAAAGCAATAAAACACTTATCTTTGAATAAAAGGGGACCCATAATATAACAAAGAAATGCCTGAAAGGTAGATTGAAGGATAAGAGGTGTCATCATGACTCGACCTATCATGTCCATGGATATATAGTGCTATGACATTGTCATTATTTGGTCACCAAACCAGGGCAACGACTCTTAGTTGCATGGCTGGGAGAAAGGGGGTCTCATCACAAGCCAACCTTCTCATTTCCATTAGGCATTTGTGGGTGGCATTGCCACCATCTAGTCACCATGCCAGAGCAATGACCTTCAACCTCTCCTTGTGTTAAGGAAAATATAAAGAAATAAAGATAAAAGAAAAATAAAGGGCTTGGAAAAAATGCATTGCAGACAAAGGTACCACACACCCTCTACAAAGGCACCCATGAATGAGACACTACCACCCCTAGTATGTCATGAGCCCTATGCCCATTGAGTCTTGACCCCATCTAGATCATACACTTTACATGGCTTAGAGAGGGACCTCCTGGAGGATCTCCTTGACCCGGGGAAAGATCTACCCAATAGGACACCTCTTCAACCTTCCCATACTTAATCTTAACAAGTCACATAGTGTCATTGAGTTTTTAATTGTTTGATATGGTAATATTTGATGCACATCCTTAGATGTCTTGTTTATTGATTGGATCCACTTATCATGATTTTATGACTTGAGATTATTGGAGGACGAGTCCATTTGTTTTTGCAGGCCTAGTTGGTGGACAATTTTGGGAGAATAAGCCTAGCTTGGGCTTCCATGGGGCTACAAGCCCATAGGTTAGATGTCAGGGGGGCGCATGCTAGATGAGAGGATATGACTTGTATGGCCTTGATGATGACTTGGATGACCTAGCCCACCCATTGTTTGCTAAACAATTTTCGCAGGAGGGGAAAAACATCCCACTTTTGAGCATGACGTCATGTATTGGGGGTTTGGGCTTGATGGTGAGGTGCCACTCACTTTCACTTGAATGTTTGTAGGAGAAGAGGTATTTCACCAAGAAGAGATCATCTAGATGTTTGACAGATGGTATTGGGAGGCCCTTCCATCCTTCTCCAGCACCAAAAACCTCCTCAAAGTGGAAAAATGTCCCCTAAAGGGGTGACATCATCCTTAATTAGGGTTTAATTTGTGAAAAAGATGAAATTTTAAGTGAATTGTTTAATATTATTGTGTTAAGGGGGAAAGATTAGGGTTGTTGACCCCTAATATTGTGTTTTACTCCTTATTTTGTGGACAAGACATGTTGGATAATTTTTGTATAAATGGAGATCATAAGATCTCATTTCAAATCATAACTTTCCTCTCACAAGAGGACTTGGTCTGAAATTTTCAGCCTCCTTAGCTATTTTAGCTCTTGTGCACTTGTGTATGGCTGAATGTTTCAATGGTTAATGGAAGAAGTGATGCGCTAGCCTTGGAAGGTTATTTTCTAGATCTTGTGGTGGATTGTCTTAGCATCTCTCTTGATCTTGTTATGGTTTTTACTCTATTGCTATCATTTTATTCAAGTCAAGTATTGTTATGCTAAAAAATAGGTGGGAAGTATAAAGGCATACACCTCCACCATAGTATTCACCATTTTTTCTTCATTTTATTGCTTCATCTCCTTGACAAGGGTTTGCTAAGAGAAGTATAAGGGCATACACCCTCTTAGCTTAAACCCTAGATTAGAGAAACTTTCCTTGGGAAGTAAAATGGCTTACACCCCCAAGGAGGTAGCTTATCTAATCTCCTTTTGACTCCATTAACCCAATAGTAAAGACACTAGTCATATTTTTGTTGCATTGGAGATATAAATTATTGCATTGGGAAACATGATTTCAGTCTTTTTACTTCTTGCAAAAGTGGATTGTCTTCCTTTTGCCTTGGGAACCTCACATCCACTAGGGCATCCTCATCCAAGGGCTACTTATCGCTTCTGTTACAAATTTTAATCTTCATCCATTAGGGCTGCAGAAACCCTAACATACTTGCTTTAAAAACTCTCTTATCAACCATTGTTTTTTCCTCAAAAGTTTGCACACTTCTCTACTTGTCCTAGTACATGTTTTGGAAAATTTTGAGAAGATTCCAGTGCCTGATTTTATTTCTGTAATACATTGAATGTTACATCCATAAGGCTGATATAATTTACTATAGACAAGTTTTTACAACAGCCTTATCTTTTGTGCTAGAACTTTGGATTTTCATCTTGAGTTTAGCTAGTCTTTCTCTTATATTTTCTACTTGATATCTAGCACTTATTGAGCAGCTTATAGTATCATTTGTTTGATGATATATCTTGTTATATACTACTGCAAATTAGGGACAACAAGCTTAAATTTCTGATCCAACTAACATATACTGTTGCAAAGTGTGTTTTCTTGTGTCTCGGGAAGGTACACTCATCCGAAAAAGAACTATACTTGTGGGGAAGTCATTTATTAACTTGAAAGGAATCTCTCCCTACCTTTATTTCCATTTAGAATTGACCTCTAGGAGATTTTTTTCCACTTCCTTCCATCTCCATCTCAATCCCCCTAGGGTCACCGAGATCACCTCCCTAGAGTGACCTAGTCACCCTTGAAGTTCAGGACCTACATCAAGGTGACATTGGGTGTAGGATTCCAAAATTTATAGCATCTATTCCTTGGTTAGGTTGGGATTTTCCCAACCTACAACTTGTGCCATAATATTTTGGCACCACTGTCGAGGAGGATTTTGAATCCTCTTTCAAACCCTAATGACACTTTGGTAATCTATCCCAAAGCCTTTCCCTTAGCTTTCCTGGTGACTCCACCCAAGGGACACTCCATTTCCACCCTTCTTGATGAGCTCATATTGAAGCTCATCTGGTGACTCCACCTTCCCAGAATCCTTCTTTCCCCCTCCCTTTTTCCCCTTTCCATCCTTTGATGAGCATTAGTCTCATCTAGGGACACCATTGAGGCTCTACCCTAAGTGATGGAACCATAGCCTCACAGGACTTACCATGGGCATTCCATAATGTGTATCCTTCTCTTAATGTTCAAAATGTCCCTAGCTATCCAAACCATTGTCCAACAGAATGGATTTGACGATGATCATGTTGAGTTTTGTACCTTGGGAGGTTTTCCCCATGTGCTTGTGACCTCCTTAGCACATGTGGTATGGACATTACACTTTGTACCTTGTACTTTTGTCTAATTTCACTTTAACTTTGTCTAAAGTGAAATTTAGTCATTTTTGGCCTAAAAGTGACTATTAATTCACAAAAGGGGTGAATTAGGGACATAAATTTGACATAGGAAACTTAACCCAAATTGGGTTATTGATTTAGATATTTATGGGGAGATCTCAACCATTGATTAGATGGGAGATGAGATGATCTCCACCATTCATATCTTAGGTTTCCTTATGCATGTCAAAGAGGGGTGCAAAGGGTGAAGAAGGCATTCATTCTTCTTTTGTTCATTGTGAGAGGAGCTCTAGGAGGATAGCATGAGGTCAGTTTTGTGAGGATGCTTGAGCTTGGGTGCTATCTTTCATGAAGGGAGGCTTGCATCATATACCCTTGTTTATTTAGGAGAGAGGTTCTATTTTTGTGGAGGGCGCATTGCCAGATTAGGGCACATCAGTTGTAGGAGGACTTCTATCCATCAAATTGCAATGAGATCAGTTACAGAGGGAGAAAATTCAATAGAAATTCATTCCTGTGGAGGGGTTTCCAGATCTGAGCTCACAGTTTGCAGTTGGAGTAGTTTCAATGGATTTTCCAGCTTGTATGTGGGGTGCACCTTTCTAGGGCGCACTTGGAGGTTTTGGGCTTGTATATCAACTCAGATCGAATTACTATTGTATTTGGTTCCATCATATACTGTACTTTTTATATTCCATCTTCTGCTTTCCTCATATATACATATATATTCCAAACTGGTTTTCCCCAGGGGGGTTTTATCCGGGGTCATGTTGACCAAAAATACCTGTCTACAAAAATGCATGTGTTATTCTCTTAGATATATTTATTTTCAGTTGTAAAGATCTATAGGTGTGTTGTATTTATTTTGGTATGCATGTGCTAACTTCTGGTTACTAAAACTACATGCTAGAGCACCCAAAATCGCAAATATAACCGTAACAAATCAACAAGAAGTTCTTGGAATGTTGGCTGTTATAAAACAACAACATATTCTACACTTGACAGTTGAAACTTAGAGCCAAACCGTGGTCAAAGATAGACCCAGTTGGCAAGCTTGATAGGACCAAAATATCTTCATGGTATCAAAGCTGACGTGGCTGAAATTTTGAGCAGTTGGGACAACATTTTGTTGGCTGTCATATACATCTTCTTGGAAGATTTTTTAGGACAACCATTGACTCATTCAATGGTTGTTAGAGGGCAGATTTTTGCAGAGGACAGTTGGCAGTTTTGGACACTTGTCATCAATCTCTTTTCACACCTACACAGTAGGAGTGAGGCTGATTTGACTTGACCTCTTTTCACACCTACTATGTTAGGAGTGAGGTTAGATTACACTTGTCTCTTTTCACACATGTGTTGACAGGAGTGAGACAGTGTTTTCCTTGGAAGTGTGAGGATCAGTTGGGGATTGCAGTTTGGCAAAGATGTTAGCATCTCAAATGCGAGTTGAGGACAGGCTAGCAGGGGCTAGCAATTGGTCACCTTGGAAGGTGAGGATGATCTTCATCTTAGAGGACCTCGAGCTATGGGATATAGTCAATGTAGGTGTTCCCCCCATTCTTGTCACTTCTCCTGTCTTGGTGGCAGAGTTCAGGAAAAGGAACAACAAGGCGAAGAGAACTATTTTTGATGTAGTTCATGACCATATCATACCCCATTTGATGGGGAAGACTTGTGCATACGAGATGTGGGCATCTCTATGCAAGTTGTTTAAGAGCTCCAATGAGAACCAGAAGATGGTTCTTCATGACTGACTCAAGGGCATTCGCATGCTCAAGGATGAATCGGTAACTTCATTCCTTGGTCATTGCACTTAGATCAGAGATGATCTTGGAGTCGTCAGAGAGGTTGTTGATCCTAACTCTTTGGTGAGGCACGCTATGAATAGCTTCACCAAACCATGGGGTCCATTTGTACATGGCATAGTTTCCAAGGAGTTCATGCCTACATGGGAGAGGATGTGGGATGACTTCATCTAGGAGGATATTAGGCTTGCAATCGAGGCTTCTGGAAAACGACAAAAACAGATTGGTCAAGGTGAAGAGGATATTGGTCTTTGGACAAAGGGCAAGAAGAAGGTCGGTCGTGGGGTTCGGTAGGGTCCCAAGTTTGGGGCCCCACCATAGGGGAGTGGAGGAGGAGAGAGCAGTAGTGGTCAAGGCAGTGGTCAGAGGAGAGATATGAGCAAAGTGAAGTTCTTTGTTTGTAAGAAGTTTGGGCACTATGCTGGACAGTGCCCAAACAGGAAGAAGAAGAAGGGTGGTACCGCAACTACAGCAAAGGAGATAGATTTCCAGACACATTTTCAAAGAGAGTGTGCTTTCCTCATATGTTTCACTTCAGTTGAGATGGCACCCAATATCTGGTATATTGATAGCAGGGCTTCGAGCCATATCACTGGACTTCGAGAGCATTTTTTTGATCTCAAAGACACCGAGGTCAGGATTGAGATTTCTTTTAGAGATGACAGAGTGATCAAATTTGCAGGGGTTGGCACAGTTTCCTTTCAGAGAGATGGCATGCCACCTATATCGTTCACGAACGTTCTTTATGTTCCTGCGATGAAGAAGAATTTGATTTCAGTTTCCACCCTCCAGGATAGAGGTCTTGAGGTGACATTCAAAGGCACCGAGGTACTGATTCATCCTTGAGGGTCTTCACTTGCCTTAGGACAGGTGATTGGAATGAGGGATGGGAAATTATTCAGATTGCTTTTTCAGCCACTTCATGCATTGGCAGCGAGTAGCAATAGCAGCAGACATATATGTGAGTTATTGCATCACAGGATGGCCCACCTACATCATGGGGCTCTTGGAGGACTGATAGATGTTGTGACCAGAGTGGCATAGATCAGTATTGAGCATCAGGATGTGTGTAAAGGGTGTGCGCTTGGTAATTTTACCAAGGCATTATTCCCCAGCAGTGACACTAGGTCAGCTGGGATACTGGATTTAGTACACACGGACGTGTGTGGGACCATGACTTGGAGGTCCTTGAGTGGTTGTGAGTACTATCTCACATTCATTGATGACTACTGGAGGAAGACTTGGATCTATTTCCTGAAGGCCAAGAGTGAGGTATTCACACGGTTCCAAGAGTTCAGAGCTCTTGTAGAGAACCAATCGGGAAAGAAGATCAAAGTCTTGTGGTCGAATAATGGGGGAGAGTATTCCTCGAGACAGTTTGTAGACTTATATGCACAACATGGCATCAGAAGATATATGACCATACCTTACAACCCCCAATAGAAAGGGGTTTTTGTTACACATGATTTTGGTCACTTTGGTGATGTCTCAACAATGATGTATCTAGGCTCCCAATAAGGACTTTTTGCTTGAGAAAAGTGGCTCATGTTTGCTTCCAGAAACATATTTTTAAGATGAGTTCGCAGGCTACCTATGGTCTAGGGTGCGAGAATCCTTCATTCTTGTAGGCCACCCACACTTAGGGTGAGAACTTCTCATAGTTTTCTCCATATATAGGGTGCGAACCTATTTTTAAGCTTGGAAAGAAGAAGAGGTCACAAAGGTTCTAGAAGGGGATCTTCTAGAAAATGAGTTGGCATTCGTATGGTTGTCATTCTACTGACTTCTCATATTTGGTGGGATCATCCTTATCTATGTAACCATCTCTCCTTCTCCTATATATTGAAAGGTTTCTCATGGAAAAGGTTAAGAAAGATTGAATGAAGAATTGGTGAAAGAATTGTGTGAAGAGCCCTGCTTGGACAGAAGCCTGAAGACTCTATTTTTTCTATCAAGAGGAATTGGATCTTCTTCATGCTAGTATAGAGCAAGTGTGTGTGTTGGAACCAAGGGTCATTGAAAGGAAGCTTACGACATCAAGGCGATCAGGTTGTATCTTCTACTTTCATTTAATACAATACAACGACATGTCCCTTTCCCATAAAATTACTCTTATTTTATAGCATAACTCCTTGATCATATGCATAAGTTGACATTGAATATACTTTGCTATCTTCACTTTGGTTGGTTTGTGTTTTCTTGGACTTGTCATCACAAGAGCACCGGAGCGAAGCAGGAACAACAGATACCTAAGGAAGTGATATCAAGGCATGTCACTTATTCCTTCTCTTTAGTAGATTCAATGACTACAACTTAGGGAAAGAGTCGTGTCTTGTCCTATTTTGTTCTAGATCCAGGTGGATCTAGGGAGATCTGTTAGTGTCTGCACCTACCGATTTGTTCGATAACAATTGTTGAGAGGAAGAGTCGGGCCATTATCAGTGCAACGAGATCCATGATGCTTGATCATAGTTTTCCTTTGTACTTATGGGTAGAGGCATGTGCTACTGCAGTTTACCTGTAGAACAGGAGCCCCCACAAGATATTGGGGAAGATGACTCTTAAGGAGGCCTTCACTGGTAGGAGGCCCGATGTCGAGCACATCAAGATATTTGGGTGCTTGACTTTCTCTCATGTCCCCTCGAAGAGGAGGACAAAACTAGACACCACAACCCAACAGGGGATTCTAGTTGGATACTCAGAGGTGTCGAAAGCCTATCACATCTACATTCTGCCACTTAGGAGAGTGGTGGTGAGAAGAGATGTTAGATTTGAGGATGATAGGGCTTTTACAAGATCTCTTGAGTCAAGAGTTGGAGTTGAGGATGATGCAGAGTCACTAATTGTAGTCTCAGAGGGAGCACAACCTCAAATTTTGAGTACACTAGTATCAGAGGTGACAGGTTCACCATGCACAACTTTAGGGTCACAGTCAAAGCATGTTTAGTCAGATGGGGCACAGACTTTAGAGAGAGCACAGATTTTAGGATCTCAGAGTGTTGAGACGATTCCTGAGGCAGTCACTCTTGGGTAGAGAGAACATACTTCTCCGTTGACCTCTTTAGGTAAGAGGAGACCTAGATGGTTTCAAGAGACCTTGAAGGAGGCCAGGGAGAATGTAGGGGATCCCAAGAGCCAGATCAGAGAGATCAGGCCATCAATCAGATTGGGAGCATATTTGGCACTAGTGATGAGTATCAGGGATACTAAGCCATAGAATTTTGTGCAGGTAGTGGACCATCAGGTCTGGAGAGAGGCCATGGTAGAGGAGTATGACTCCATTGTGTGTAATGATGTCTAGGATGTGTTTCTAAGGCCAATGGGGAAGTCAATTGTGACTTCCAGGTGGTTGTATAAGACCAAGATTGTTGCAGATGGTAGCATGGAGAAACACAAGGCTCGTTTCATGGTGCGAGGCTTCTCACAGATTGAGGGAGTCGATTATGATGATACTTTCATACTAGTTCTGAGATACACTTCTATCAGGACTATTATTGCCATAGCAGCAAAGATGGGTTGGCACATTCACCAGATGGATGTGAAAACCACATTTATGAATGGCTTTATTGAGGAGGAGGTGTACATAGAGCAACCACAATGGTTTGAGGTCAGTTACAGGGAGACTCACATGTGTCTTCTAAGGAAGGCACGATATGGTTTGAAGCAAGCTCCTCGAGCTTGGTATTCACACATTGATACTTATTTTCTTCAGATGGGCTTCGAGAAGAGAGATGTTGATCTAAACCTCTATTTCATCATTAGGGGTGAGGACACGCTCATTCTCATTTTGTATGTGGATGATTTATTCATTACTGGAGCCGAGATCTCATAGCTGAGTGCAAGATGGGACTTGCATCAGAGTTTGAGATGAGTGATATCGGATTGATGCACTACTTTTTGGGTATGGAGGTATGGTAGGAGGAGGGTCACATATTTCTCAAGCAGGGGAAGTATGCAACAAATAGTTTGAGTAGGTTTCAGATGGAGGACTGCAGACCCATGTCTACACCTATGATCACCAACTAGAATAAGCTTAGTGCTTCAGATATCTAGTTGGTGGATGCCACAATATACAGGCAGTTGATCGGTTCGCTCATGTATTTGGTTAACACTAGACCAGATATTTGTTTTGTTGTGAACACTCTCAGTTGATACATGGTTGAGTCGAGGAGTGTTCACATGGTTGGGGAAAAAAAAGTCTTGAGATATGTTGCTGGGACAACGGACTATGGCCTAGAATATATCAAGGGAGATGGATTCACTTTGGTTGGCTACATAGATTCAGACTAGGCAGGATGTGCTGCTGACAGGAAAATCACCTCAGGGTGCTACTTCAGTTTGGGGTCAATACTTGTTTCCTGGTTCAGTCGGAAGCATAATTCAGTTGCTTTGATTTCATCCAAGATAGAGTATATGGTGTCCATTCAGGCCAGTTGTGAGGCCATTTGGCTTCGTAATATGTTGGTTGGGTTATTTGGTCAGGAGATGTCACCGAATGTCATTCATTGTGATAATCAGAGTTGTATCAAACTCTCTGAGAATCTAGTGTTTCATGACCAATCGAAGCATATTGAGATCACGTACCACTTCATTCATGACTGGGTTCAGAGAGGGGCAGTTCAGATGCAGTATGTATCCACAGATGACCAGGTTGCAGATATTCTCACCAAGGCCCTGCCATGGGGCAAACATGTCTATTTCAGAGACAATATGGGCTTTGTGAGGAACACCTTCCTCGGTAAGAGGGAGTGTTGAGTTTTGTACCTTGGGAGGTGTTCCCATGTTCTTGTGACCTCCTTAGCACATGTGGGATGGACATTACACTTTGTACCTTGTACTTTTGTCTAATTTCACTTTGACTTTGTCTAAAGTGAAATTTAGTCATTTTTGGCCTAAAGTGACTATTAATTCACAAAGGGGGTGAATTAGGGACATAAAGTTGACATAGGAAACTTAACCCAAAGTGGTTTATTGATTTATATATTCATGGGGAGATCTCAACCATTGATTATATGGGAGATGAGATTATCTCAACCATTCATATATTAGGTTTCCTTATGCATGTTAAAGAGGGGTGCAAAGGGTGAAGGAGACATTCATTCTTTTTTTTTTCATTGTGAGAGGAGATCTTGGAGGATGAGCACGAGGTCAGTTTTGTGAGGATTCTTGATCTTGGGTGCTAGCTTTCATGGAGGGAGGCTTGTATAATCTACACTTGTTTATTTAGGAGAGAGGTTCTACTTCTGTGGAGGGCACATTGTCAGATTGGGGCGCATCAGTTGTAGGAGGAATTCTAGCCTTCATATTGTAGTGAGATCAGTTGTAGAGGGAGGTCATTCAACAGAGCTTCATTCCTGTGGAAGGGTTTCCAGATCTGAGCTCATATTTTGCAGTTGGAGCAGTTTTAGTGGATTTGTCAGCTTGTATGTGGGGCGCACCTTTATGGGGTGCACTTGGAGGTTTTGGGCTTGTATATCAACTCAAATTGAGTTTCTATTGTATCAAGTTCCATCATATATTGTACTTTTTGTATTCCATCTTCTTCTTTACTCATATATACATATATATTCCAAAATGGTTCTCCCCGGGGGGGGTTATCCAGGGTCATGTTGACCAAAAATACCTATGTACAAAAATGCATGTGTTACTCTATTAGATTTGTTTATTTTCAGCTGTAAAGATCTATATATGTGTTGTATTTATTTTGGTATGCATGTGCTAACTTCTGGTTACTAAAACTACATGCTAGAGCACCCAAAATCACAAATATAACCGTAAGAAATCAGCAAGAAGTTCTTGGATTGTTGGTTGTTATAAAAAAGCAGCGTATTCTACACTTGACAGTTGAAACTTAGAGCCAAACTATGGTCAAATACAGACTCAGTTGGTAAGCTTGATAGGACCAAAAAATCTTCAGATCCAGCCCTAGCAGTCACCCATGTGGCCAATTATATGAAGTATGTTTCAAGCCTAGATGTGCTACATGAGGATGTGCTAATGAATTTTTTTGTATATTCATTGGAATAAATTCAAAAGGATTGGCTTCCACATTTATGTGATCTGAAGAGTATCCCTTCTTCTATAAAACACATTGAATATTTTCTCAGCAATTATTGACCAACTACTCAGATTTTGGAAGATGATTTTCAAGAGCTTGAACACATTCTTTGCAGAGAAATTTTTCTCATCAATGATGATAAAGTAGATGAAGAATTGCTCGAAGAACATACTCATGAAAGCAAGATTGAAGAATATCCTGATGAAAAAGTTTTGGACGAGACATATGATGAAGAAGAAGTGCTCATACATACCCTTCCATTTGATGAAGACATCTAGTCCTTTGTTCCTCCCACACATAAAGAAGAGAACCTGATAAGTGATAATCCTTTTGAATATCTTGATGACTCCTTATTCTGTGACTTTGGAAGTGAATAGTTGTTATAGGAACCCTTGGATGCAATATATCTTTCTAGAAAAGAGCACGTGAAACACTCTACATTAAGAATCAAGCCTCATGTGATGAAGAGGTGATGGAGGAGCATGCCCATGAGGAGAAAAAATAATATTGATGAAGAACAACATGTTGAGGAATCATTTTATTTTCTCCTACTTGATGAGGATGAGGTCGTTCAAACTTGTCTTCCTCTTGCACACGAGGATGAAGAAATTATTAGCCTCAATGATACAAATGATCTTGTGCAAGACCACTCTGACATGGTCGATCTGCACATTGATGATTTCATACAGGTTGGGAGACGTATATGGGATGTGAGTTTCTTCATTATTGATAGAGATCCCATTTATGAAATTGAGGGTAATAGCTCTCAAGCAGAGGGGGTTGAGTTTTCATCATCATAGGAGTGGTCCTCATACGTTTATGATTCATATGTTTGGTATCCTGGTGATGATATGGTTACAAATTTGTTCCTCCCTTTCGAGGATGACTTGCTAGAGCATACTCAGAGTGATATTCAGTCATCCTTTGGTGCATACTCTTTTGAGGATGCATATTTTTTTATGAGAACTTTCAACCATTGTTCTCATATTTTGAGGAATACCATATTTTGAGGAATACCAAGACATGGCCATTTCAGAGCAAACAGAGGTTCATTCTTCAAAGAGGAAGTATTTTAATCTTGGAGATTTCCATGGAGGTTCACAAGGGAAGAGGCGGTGTTTTTCTACACCTGAGACTGTTCCTTACCTCTTACCCTCTTCTCAAAGATACCATGCAATATTCTTTTGATCTCTCATTTCCTCTCAGTCTTCGACAAGCAATGAGTCTTTGTGTGCGGATGAAGATGAGCCTTCATATACATATAGTATCCCCCTTCATAGATGGATTGATCAGTCTTGTGGCTAAACTTTCAAGCAGGGTGATTGGGTTGATGGTTTCTCTTTCCAGTAGGATTTCCTCCCTCCCACCCATTTTCATGAGTTTTATTTCATGATCAATTATATGTGTATTTATGCTCATGATTATTATGTTCTTAACGTGTCTTTGTTGTATTATATGATTAAGCACAGGGGGGGATACTTTGATGAGATGATCAAATGCTTGCATTGGTTCTATGACTTCACTTGACATCATCTAGCAAGGGATCTTCAGGGCTCCAAGGCCCCAGATAAGTAGGTAAGTCATCTTGATTCCCTGCATTTGCATCTTGATTGCTCATAGTAGTTTAGATGCATTTCATTTTCATTCTACTCTACTTTCATATTGACTTCATGCTTAGTTTAGAATGTTTTTGAAAAAATGTCAAAATTATCTTTTCTAGTTTATTGGGTTTTAATTTATGAGAACAATGATGAGTAATCCATCCTGCACTTGATAGTTTAATGTTTACTTGTAGACACAGGTCTACCAAGAGATGTTGCGGTTCTCATGCACTCTACGATGAGGACATGTTCCCAAGTAGGATCCAGTATATGTTATCCCCATTTTTTGGAAAAATAAGGAGATGATGTCTCGAGGCCCTCAGGTTGGAGATGTGGAGTGTCGAGAGACTACATGACCATCAGTACACTTTATAAGAAGTGCTCATATCTACCCTTCCATTTGATGAAGACATCTAGTCCTTTGTTCCTCCCACACATAAAGAAGAGAACATGATAAATGATAATCCTTTTGAAGGTAGTGGGCCTTGCTCCATGATGTACAAGTCAATATTATGGTGAGCATAATTTCAATAACTAAGCCATTTGATTATGTTGTATCTTATATTGATCTAGATTTCATGATATGTGCTTGGACATTATGCCTTTTTCCATGCTAGTGGTCTTCTTTGGGAATGGGCTTGCTACTGGTAAATCCCTTAATTATCCATCATACCATTCTCAACCATACTTACCATTTTCCATCATTATTCCCCTATGTTTCCTTATCTCTTGGAATTTTAGGGTGTATTGACCCAAGAAGGGGTTATCCTTCATTATATGGGAAGAAGGGGCTAAAGTCCTAGAGGGGTTGGTGTTGGGTAAAATATAAAAGCCATGTATGAAACTTCCATATGCTTCACCCAGGGATCACCCAATAAATCAAAAAAACACTTATCTTTGAATAAAAGGGGACCCATAATATAACAAAGAAAAGCTTGAAAGATAGATTGAAGGATAGGAGGTCTCATCATGAGCTGACCTATCATTCCCATGGATATCTAGTGGTATGACATTTTCATTATCTGGTCAAAAAACCAGGGCGGTGACTCTCGATTGCATGGTTGAGAGAAAGGGGGTATCATCACGATCCAACCTTCTTATTTCCATTAGGAATTTGTGGGTGAAATTTCCACCATCTGGTCACCATGCTAGCGAAGTGAACTTCAACCTCTCCTTGTGCTAAATAAAATATAAATAAAGAAAGATAAAATGCAAATAAAGGGCTTGGAAAAAATGCATTGCAGACGAAGGTAACACACGCCCTCTACAAATGAACCCATTAATGAAACACTACCACCCCTAGAATGTCATGAGACCTATGCCCATTGAGTCTTGACCCCTTCCACCTCATACACTTTACATGGCTTAGAGAGGGACCTCTTGGAGGCTCTCCTTGACCTGGGGCAAGATCTACCCAATAGGACACCTCTTCAACCCTCCCATACTTAAGCTTGACAAGTCGGATAGTGTTTTTGAGTTGTTAATTGTTTGATATGGTAATATTTGATGCACATGCTTAGATGGATTGTTTATTGATTGGATCCACTTAGCATGATGTTATTACTTGAGATCCTTGGAGGGTGTGTCCATTTGTTTTTGCATGACCTAGTTGGTGGACAGTTTTGGGAGAACAAGCCTAGCTTGGGCTTCCATGGGGCTACAAGCCCACAGTTTGGATGTGAGGGGATCACATGCCAGATGAGAGAGAGATGACTTGGAAAACCTTAATGATGACTTGGATGACCTATCCCACCCATTTCTTGCTAAACAATTTTTCCAGGAGGGGAAAAACATCCCACTTTTGAGCATGACGTCATGGTATTGGGGGTTTGGACTTGGTGGTGAGGTGCCACTCACTTGCACTTGAAATTTTTGAGGAGAAGAGGGTTTTCACCAAGAAGAGATCATCTAGATGCTTGACACATGGCCTTGGGAGGCCCTTCCATCCTTCTCCAGCACCAACGACCTCCTCAAAGTAGAAAAACGTCTCCTAAAGGGGTGACGTCATCCTTAATTAGGGTTCAATTTTTGCAAAAGATGAAATTTTAAATGATTTTTTTTAATATTATTGTGTTAAGGGGGCAAGATTAGGGTTGTTTAACCCTAATATTGTGTTTTACTCCTTATTTTTTGGACAAGCCATGTTGGCTAATTTTTGTATAAATGGAGATCATAAGATCTCATTTCAAATCATAACTTTCCTCTCACAAGAGGACTTGGTCTGAAATTTGCAGCCTCCCTAGCTATTTCAGCTCTTGTGCACTTGTGTATGGATGAATTTTTGAATGGTTAATGGAAGAAGTGATGTGCTAGCCTTGAAAGGTTATTTCTAGCTCTTGTGGTGGATTGTCTTAACATCTCTCTTGATCTTGGTATGGTTTTTACTCTCTTACTATCATTTTATTCAAGTCAAGTATTTTTATGCTAGGAACTATGTGGGAAGTATAAGGGAATACACCCCCACCATATTCTTCACCATTTTTGCTTCATTTTATTGCTTCATCTCATTGACAAGGGTTTGCTAAGAGAAGTATAAGGGCATACACCTTCTTAGCTTAAACCCTTTCTTAGAGAAAATTTCCCTAGGAAGTAAAAGGGATTACACCCCCAATGAGGTAGCTTCTCTAATCTCCTTGTGACTCCATTAACCCAATAGTAAAGACACTAGTCATATTTTTGTTGCATTGGAGATATAAATTATTGCATTGGGAAACGTGAATTTTGGTCTTTTTACTTATTGCAAAAGTGGATTGTCTTCCTTGTGCCTTGGGCACCTCACAGCCACTATGTCATCCTCATCCAATGGATACTTCTTTATTTTACTAAAAAATTTCATCTTCATCCATTAGGGTTGCAAAAACCCTAACATACTTGCTTTAAAAACACTCTTATCAACCATTGTTTTTTCCTCAAAAGTTTGCACACTTACTCTACTTGTTCTAGTGCACTTTTTGGAAAATTTTGAGAATCCAGTGGCCGATTTTCTTGCTGTAATACATTTAATGTTACATCCATAAGTCTGATAAAATTTTATGCAGACAATTGTTTACAACAACCTTATCTTTTGTGCTAGAATTTTGGCTTTTCATCTTGACTTTAGCTTGTCTTTCTCTTGTATTTTCTACTTGATATCTAGCACTTATTGAGAACATTATAGTATCATTTATTTTCTGATATATATTGTTATCTACTGCTGCAAATTAGGGACAAAAATATTAAATTTCTGATCCAACTAACATATATTGTTGCAAAGTGTCTTTTCTTGTGTCTCAGGCATGTACACTCATCTGGAAAAACACTATACTTGTGGGGAAGCCATTTCTTAACTTGCAAGGCATATCTCCCTACCTTTATATCCATTTATAATTGACCTCTAGGGGATTATTTTCCACTTCCCTCCATCTTTGTCTCAATCCCCCTAGGGTCACCAGGATCGCCTCCCTAGAGTGACCTAGTCACCCTTGAAGTGTGGGACCTACATCGAGGTGTCATTGGGTGTAGGATTACCAAAGTTATAGTACTTGTTCTTTGGTTGGTTCGAGCTTTTCCCAACCTACAACTTGTGCCATAACATTTTGGCATCGCTGTCGGGGAGGATTTTGAATCCTCTTCCGAACCCTAACGACACTTTCCTGGTGACTCCACCCAAGGGACATTTCCTTTCTACCCTTCTTGATGAGATCATATTGAAGTCCATCTAGTGACTCCACCTTTCTAGAATCCTTGTTTCCCCTTTCCTTTTTTCCCCTTTCCATCTTTTGATGAGCATTAATCTCATCTGGGGACTCCATTGAGGCTCTACCCTAAGTGATGGAACCATGGCCTCCTGGGACTTACCATGGGAATTCCATAATGTGCATCCTTATCTTGATGTTCATATTGTCCCTAGCTATCCAAACTATTGTCCAACAGAATGGAGAGAAAATATCCCCAAATTTGAGAGTGATCCAACCCTAGCAGTCACCCCTGTGGCCAATTATATGAAGCATGTTTCAAGCCTAGATGTGCTAATGAAAATTTTTGTATCTTCATTGGAATTAAGTCAAAAGGACTGCCTTTCACATTTATGTGATCCGAAAAGTATCCCTTCTTCTACAAAACTCATTGAATATTTTCTCAGGCATTATTGACCAAATACTCAGAGTTTGGAAGATGATCTTCAAGAGCTCGAACACATTCTTTGTAGATAAAATCTTCCTATCAATGATGATAAAGTAGATGAATAAGTGCTCGAAGAACATACTCATGAAAGCAAGCTTGAAGAAGATCATAATGAAGAAGTTTTGGACAAGACATGTGATGAAGAAGAAGCGCTCATATCTACCCTTCCATTTGATGAAGACATCCAGGCCTTTGTTCCTCCCACACATCAAGAAGAGAACATAATAAGTGATAATCATTTTAAAGATATTGATGGTGCCTTATTATTTTAATTTGGAAGTGAAGAGTTTTTAGAGGAACCCTTGGATGCAACAAATCTGTCTAGAAAAGAGCATGTGAAACACTCTGCATTAAGAATCAAGCCTTGTGTGATGAAGAGGCGATGTAGGAGCATGCCCATGAGGAGAAAATATAATTTTGATGAAGCACAACATGTTGAGGCATCATTTTATTTTCTCCTACTTGATGAGGATGAGACTGTTCAAAGTTGTATTCCTCCTGCAAACGAGGATCAAGAAATGATTAGCCTCAATGATACAGATGATCTTATGTAAGACCCCTCCGACATGGTCGATCTGCACATTGATGATTTCATACAAGTTGGGAGGCGTATATGGGATGTGAGTTGCTTCAGTATTGATAGAGATCCCATTTATGACATTGAGGGTAATAGCTCTCAAGAAGAGAGGGTTTAGTTTTCATCATCAGAGGAGTGGTCCTCATATGTGTATGATTCATATGTTTTGCATCCTGGTCATGATATGGTTACAGATTTGTTCTTCCCTTTCAAGGATAACTTGCCACAACATACTCAGAGTGATATTCAATCATGCTTTGGTGCATACTCTTTTGAGTATGCAGATTTTCTTATGAGAACTTCCAATCATTATGCTTAGATTTTGAGGAATACCAGGATGTGGCCATCTTAGAGCAGTCAGAGGTTCATTCTTCAATGAAGAAGTATTTTCGTCTTGGATATTTCCATGGAGGTTCACAAGGGAAGAGGCGGTGTTTTTCTACACCTAAGATTGTTCCTTACCTCTTACCCTCTTCTCTAAGAGACCATGCAGTATTCTTTTGATCTCTCATTTCCTCTCAGTCTTCGACAAGCAGTGAGTATTTTTGCATGGATGACGATGAGTCTTTGTCTACATATAGTATCCCCCTTCAGAGATGGATTGTTCCAACAAGATTTTCTCCCTCCCACCTATTATCACTCCAGGAAACTCTCCTAGGTTGTATCTTAGAGATGCCTGGTAACTTACTAATTTTTCAATGTTTTAATCAAATGGATCAAGATGGATGACTCAATAAAATCTCACACACTCTAGACATATATTAATACTTTCAAAAAGATAAGGCTTTCAACCAAAGGTGTTCATAAGGTTTAATAAACTATGAAAGTATGGAGAATACCTATAATACTAGCAGAAACATATACACAAAGTACATATGAATGGCCAGATAAAATAAGACAAGTACTTGCAGATTATATGTTTATGGATGTAGACAAGTTGACAGTTAGCATACATCAGATAAACAATAAAAAATGAACATAATATTCAGATACAAGTAATATAAGAGAGAAAATGAAAGTCTGAACAGAGATGGCAAAAGAAGCTTATGTCTAATATATATTCATAAATCTAAAGAATACAATAGTAATGGTTAAGTCCCCATATTCAAACCCCTTGAGTCTATAAAATTTATAGGATTTATAGCCTTTACAAGTAGTTTCAGATCCTTAAAAGATCGATCTGATAACCTCTTCTCCTATCTCAAATTTGAATTTGTGAGCTGGTTGGAAAAGACAAATATTTCTGGAAATATACTGCTCAAAGATTGACCCATATCTCTCAAACAAAAACCACTGTGTACAAAATTAAAGAGGTTTCTTTATATTGGTTTGTTGTGAGAAAAACCTCTCGCAGTTCTTTTCGATTCATTTTCATTTTCCCGGGATCTGCATTTCAAAAACATGTGTCAAACAGGGAAATTATGAGATCCAAAAATTAGGGCTTAGAGATGAATTCGATTTTCCCAATCTATGACACCTGTAGTAAAAATGAGAGAAATTATTGTTCTTTGACATGTTAGAAACAAAAACCTCCTCTCATTTCTCAAAATGATTCTCTAGTAGCTCAGAATCATCATTTGAAAATGACGACTCAGCGCAGTAAAAACAACCTTTTCTGCACTTTCGGTGGCTTAAAAACCCTTTTGGGAAAGTGCTTATCCACCGAAACTTGAGTTTTGATTTTTTTGAAGGAAAAACCAAATCAAATTTTTTTCAAACTTTATTACAAACATAAGGCTCTCAAAAATGAACCTTAAAAAATTTAGAGAAGTATTTTTCGATGACTTCCTATCACCTAAATAAACAAATTTGACTGTGTTATTTGAGGAGATAACATCTGGCTCCTTCTGGGGATGAAAACCTCCCTGCGAGGTTTCCAAGAACCTAGTAGTTCCATTCACATTTAGCATTGGGCATGGAGTCATCTGTCTTATACAACAAATCTTTTGCAAACCTATAACTTGTATGTATCCTTTACCATTGGGCTATAGAGTCGTTTGGCCTTTAGAACTGATCCCCTGCAAACTTGTAGTCTATGTGTAGTTTGCCTGTAGTCTTTACAAAAGATATCTAGATCCTGGAAAACTGGATCAAATTTACTTAAAATGGAAAGTCAAAAACAGATTCATGAGAATAGGAAAAGATCCTTTTTAATAGGTCAATATCTTATCTAAATGATCTTCATGTCCTTTAAAATCTTCAACAGCTGTAGTAGATCTCCATTGCTTGAGGGAAAATTCAAAATTTCCACCTTGGCAAAACAGGTCATTTTTTACCAAAAATAGACAAGAAAAATGATCTTCTTCATCTCGCTAGCACCTCCAAAATTGAAACAGAACCTTAATAATGATGCCCTTAATTATCATCTAACATTAGAAACCATCCTCAAGATGTTTGGATCCGCAAAAGTCAGATATGTGAAAAAAGAATACCATTATGCCCTTCTCTGTGCTTTCTGTGGCTAAAAAGATAGAATTCTAACCCGTAAGCCACCGAAAGCTCTGCTTTCGGTGGCTAAGGACAGTTGTGAAAGAACACCTAAGCCATCGAAAGTTTTGTTTTGAAACTAATCTTCAAAATTGCAAAATGCATTTTCTCCCAGCTTTCTGATCTTCAAGGCTGCTCCTTTGGGCTTCTACAACTTGAGCAAGGTTCTCTACCTATAATGTAAATGAGACAATCTAGGCCAAAATTTGAGATATATGACTTCATATTGTTATCCAATAGAACATTTGTGGTCTTGATGTCTCCATGTATATATTTACGAGGACTACATTCATGCATATAAGACAAATCAAATGTGGTTCTCTTAGCAATTTTATCCCACATGCCCATGACAGAGGTGTAATTGAATGGCCTACTCTACCATGCAATACAATTTCCAAGATTTAATTAGGAATAGAGTAACAAATCTAAAAATTATCATCAACTACCTAGAATATGTTTTTTCCATTTCTCTATGCTTGTCCTCTGTAGGTTATATTCAGGAAGAAAAACCCAATCCTGTAGCTGCCACAAATGAAATGTTGATTCAATATTTTCCCCTTGACACCTGCAAATTTTCAACAACATCTTGTTTATCATATTGGTGTATTTATAAGACACGACCCTCCATGTTTGCAAAGATGGAACTTGTATCATGGATCTATTGAAGCTGAGACACGGTTGGCCGAAACCAATCTTGCAAATTAAAACTGCCCACTATTTCTTTATTCCTGACCTGGAATCTCCATATTACTTCAGATATCTACGATAATCTATAAATAGAGAAAAATCCTAACCATACTCATGTTACCAAGTCATATATCTCCCAATATCGACAACACCAGGTGATTAATCTAGCTACTGCTTCCATCATTTCTTGGATTGTCGATTTGCTGAACGTAAGACACCCAAACCCTTACAACTTGATGCATGTATTTATTCACAGCTAGACTCATAACTAAAAAGAATCTACAACCATGCTTGATGGTGAGCTTATTCTCTACCTATTCCTACTCTTAACCAGTAAAAACATGTTCATCATGTGACATCATGCTTCCAATGAAGCCATGATAACATCGAACTAATTACAAGAATCCTTTGCATGTAGATAAAATTCAGAGAAAACATCATTATGTGTAGAAGAATTTCAACTTGTAATACATACTTTCAATCACCATCTACTTTAATTCCAAAAAATTCACAATTGAAGACTTCCGTAAAAGACATCTCCATGTAGATGGCCATTGGATCATAGAAAGAAGAAATAGATTGATAACCAAACACAGTTACCTTTGCTTGTTGTTCAAGAATTTCTTCAACCTCTAATATATATCTTTCATGAACTGGTTCCTGCAAATTTGAAAATAGTTGTGAGCTGATTGGACTGCTAATCCCTTCTTTTTCGATATCTTATTCGTAGGTGATTTCAATTTTTTGTTCATGAGGCGTTATAAACAGAAGAGAAGACCTGAAATCTTCAACCAGATTAAAATCATCATATTCAATGTCTTCTGCCAATATGGAATGGTTGATTACAACATGATGTTGTTCCTTTATGGGAAAAGAAAAAGGCTCGTCGAAATCAGATTCGTAAATGTCATATATTGGTTGACTGATGCTCAAGTCAACATTATTTGATGTAGAAATATACTCTTCTCCATCTGCATACTTATTAAAAATAGGTGAACAAAAAACTTATGTATCTTGCAAAGAAAGACAAGCAATCTTCAGATCCTTCTCTCCAATCACAGGTGAAAACATATCATAGGCAACCTCTTGAAAAAGTTCAGAAAAATCTTCTTCTCTAATTGTTTCTTCATGAAAATCAAAGGCAGCAGGTGCAACAGAGATAAGGTTTGATGCATCTACAACTATGTAATTCCCATTATAATCATTTGTATCATGAAGATCTTCTTTAACAACATAATTTTCATCTTAACAAACAGAAGAAAAGACCACTTCCTGCTAAACATGCTTTTCAAATTCATCACAACAATCTTCAAAGAGACTTTCAGCTAGAAATTCATCTTTACAAAACAAATGGAAAGAATAATGAAAACTTGTCAATGAGTGAATTCTTGAAGCTGGAAGAGATTTGCACCAATCAAGGGTTGCTCCCTTCAAAGAATATCTGAAAATCTTGATCTTGACATCTTCATGCACAATTTGATGTTCATGAACAAACTCATGGAAATCTAGTAGATGTTCAGCCGGAACCTCCCAATCTTCTCCTTTAAATGTAGGAAGAATACCTTCCCATTCATCTCTACTAGGTATTGGATTAGGGAAACCAACAATCTTGGAAAAATCACAGAAGGCATACATTTTCGCTAAGATCTTTTTCATTTCATACTAGTGGAGTCGCCAACAAATTTCTGAACAATGGAGTCACCACTGAATCTGTCCTTCATGGAGTCACTATATAGATGATTACAACCGAAAAATATGTCCAAAATTTGTCTATCATCAAAGCTGGATCTTGTCATCTCCCAAGGAAGTTGAGCTTCAATCTCCTCTCCTCGACAACAACGCCATTTTTTTTTATCACTCTAGGAAACTCTCGTAGGTTGTATCTCAGAGATGCCTGGTAACTTACTAATTTATCAATGTTTTAATCAAATGGATCAAGATGGATGACTCAATCAAATCTCACACACTCTAGACATATATGAATACTTTCAAAAAGATAAGGATTTCAACCAAAGGTGTTCAGAAGGTTTAATAAACAGTGAAAGTATGGAGAATACCTATAATACTAGAAAAAACATATACACAAAGTACATATGAATGGCCAGATAAAATAAGTGAAGTACTTGCAGATTATATGTTTATGGATGTAATGACAAGTTGAAAATTATCATACATCAGATAAACAATAAAAAATGATCATAATATTAATATACAAGTAAGATAAGAGAGAATATGAAAGTATGAACAGAGATGGCAAAAGAAGCTTATGTCTAATATATATTCATAAATCTAAAGAATACAATAGTAATGGTCAAGTCCCCATTGTTGAAACCCTTGAGTCTATAAAATTTATAGGCTTTATAGCCTTTACAATCAGTTTGAGATACTCAAATGATGGATCTGATAACCTCTTCTCCTATCTCAAATTCGAATTTGTGAGGTGGCTGGAAAAGACAGAAATTTCTGGAAATATACTGCTCAAAGATTGACCCACATATCTCAAACAAAAATCATTGTGTACAAAATGAAAGAGGTTTTTGTATATTGGTTTGTTTTGAGAAAAACCCTCTTTCATTTCTTTGAGATTCTGTTTTCATTTTCACAGGATATGCATTTCAAAAACATGTGTCAAACAGGGAAATTCTGTGATCCGAAACTTAGGGCTTAGAGATGAATTCGATTATCCCAATATATGACACCTGTAGGGAAAATGAGAGAGGTTATTTTTCTTTGACATGTTATCAATAAAAACCTCCTCCCATTTCTCAAACTGATTCTCCAGTCGCTCAGAATCATCATTTGAAAATGATGACTCAACACAGTAAAAACGGCCTTTTCTGCACTTTCGATGGCTTAGAAGCCCTTTTGGGAAAGCGCTTAGCCACTGAAACCTGAGTTTTGATTTTTTTGAAGGAAAAACCAAATCAAATGTTTTTCAAACTTTATTACAAACATAAGGCTCTCAAAAATGAACCTTAAAAAATTTAGAAAAGTATTTTTCGATGACTTCCTATCACCTAAATAAACAAATTTGACTGTGTTATTTGAGGAGATAACACCACCCATCTTCATGAGTTTTATTTTATGATAAATTATATCTGTATTTATACTCATGATTATTATGTGCTTAACTTTAATTTTTCATATTATATGATTAAGCACAAGGGAAGATACTTTGATGAGATGATCAAAAGGTTGCATTGGTTGTATGACTTCACTTGACATCATCTAGCAAGTTAGAGAACAACTTATTGACTTAACTAAATATTGTTGGAGTATAGTAATGTATACTTCGAGCTTGACTCAATAAAAAATAAGTGGTTCATATCACACATAAGTGACCACTTATTATGCCTTAATCTAAAAGAGTCTTGCAATTAAACAACTAAAAATTACTACTAGCAATAAGATAGACTGATGCATATGTTGGAGTAAACTGAACTTTGTATCAAGCACTAGTGTCCATGTGCGTTGTTGGAGGCCACTGGGAGGTAACTCGATATACTTCTTCACATTATCTCCTTGAGGAAGAGGCAAGTCTTATGGTACTTCTTCTGGAGTCTAGAGTACAACTTCCCTAATTATTGGTTATGGTGTTGCAGGGTCCAGATCTGAAGCTTTAGTTCTTGTACCTGTTGATTATCATCAAGATTTTATGTCTTTATTGTAACTGGCCCTTTCTTCTTTGCTTGATCTATGATGGATTCATTGTGGTTTGCTAGTGTTTTGCTTCTCCTTGTCCTCATGTCATACCCATGAACTACCTCGGGTTCCTTTGAATCTGAGTTGCTACCTGATGAGTAATCTGATGTTGTAGACTGGATAGATTTAGAAAGTCATTTGAGACTTGAAAATCTATAGCTTCACCTGTAACATGGAATTTTCTTCATTTGGCCCTGTTTAAAGAATACTTTAATGCAAGAAATTAATGAGGATAATCCGCTTCGAAAATTCACCATTAGGGAGATTTTGAATGAAGAGTATAATTATCTCTCGAATGATCGAACTCGTGAATTCATTAACCAATGCTTATTGCTAAGAAAATTCACCAAATATTAAGAACTTTAATCATTTAATATTATGGGACTTTGGGGACTCTGGCCCTTTGGCACTTCGGCACTTCAAATCTCTGACACTTCGGGCAACTGTGTTTTCTCTGAATTTAAATATCCCAGGTGACAATCTCCTGGAGTGACGTGGCAACATGTTTTCACAATCGATGATGTGTCATAAAAATGAGAGTGTCACGTGTCATTTGAAATAGCGCAGATGACGTAACCAAAGTACCTGAAATGAGTTCCACGTGTCATTTAAAATCAATTGACAAGTGGCATATGACATGTCAACTGAAAACAAGATTATGAGAAAGGGACTCTAGCACTTCATGGAACTGTGTTTTCTCTAGATTAAAATCTCCCGGAGTGACATGGAAGCCACTTCGAAAATTCGGCTTTTGGAGCTCTGGCACTTCATGGAACTGTGTTTTCTCTGAATTAAAATCTCCCAGAGTGAAAATATCCCATAGTGATGTGGTAGCACGTTGCCACAATCGATGAGTCATAAAATTGAGAGTGACATGTGTCATCTGAAATAGCACAGATGACGTAACCAAAGTACCTGAAATGAGTGCCACCTGTCATATGAAATCAATTGAAAGGTGGCATATGAAATTTTAGCTAAAATCTCCAGCACTTCGGGGCTTCGACACTTCGGGGAACTATGTTTTCTCTAGATTAAAATCTCTCAGAGTGACAATATCTCGTAGTGACGTGGCATCCACTTCGACAATTCGGCATTCGGGGATTTTTAGGATTGAAAAACTAGAAATCTTGAACGCCCGAACGCCGAAGTACCAGGGTAAAACTTCATATTACTTTGTTGTTAAAACCTCTCACGATTTTAAAACTCGGTCTCGACGGTCAAAAAAATTAATTTGTTTGTTGCTTACAACCTAAGCTTGAAATCCATTGCTATGGATTGTTGCATATTTCTTTTTGAATGTTTCTTGTGCATATAAAGGACTTGTTCAACCTGTTGCACACTCAATCAATGGTAAACATGATGACATATGTTTCAAACTCAAACTAGAACATGTAATCACCTTTCAAGAAATCAATACAATGATGCAAAGCAAGTAAAGACTAGTGGGGGCCATTTACACTGAATCATTAAATCATGGAGAATAAACTTAGCAAACACAAAACAAAAATCATACCTTTGATGGATGTATAGGGTAAAGGAGGGAAAAGGTAGGGGTGCAGACCTAGGTTACAACATTGGATCCAACTAGGGATAGCACTTCCCTGTGAGGTGCTAAGAACAATAGATCAAGTGCCTTACCTCTTGAAACCTAGCTCCTACTTGTTGTAACTTACCTCTATTTATGCATGTCATCCATGTATATATGTCATTGTCCCCCAACCATACATCTCTGTAATTTAAAATTAATGATAACCCCAATGCTTTTATTCGGCTATGGAGTATTTATTCACACACAAACTAATTAATCAAATGCAAACGAAAAAGGAAAGAAACTATGGTACAAGAGGGACCTTCCCTTAGTCTTTCAAGCAAAATAGTGTTTCAGGAAGCATCCATTTATTGGGCCTCCAAAAATCTCAGTATCATCTAGATTATGTAAAACAAATGTATTATTGTCCAGAACCTCAACCACCTTAAAAGGACCAAACCAGAGGTTATCAAACTTACCATGCTTAGGATTTTCTTCCCTTCTGGCATCCGACCTCAAGACCAGGTCGCCTTCTTGAAAGATATCCTTCTTGGTTTTCTTGTCAAAAGCTTATTTGATCTTGTTTTGGTACGCCTCAGTTATCTAATTCATTGCTTCTCTCTTTTGATGAACCTCTATAATCTGAAAGATTCTCCTCTAGATGTCATTTGGCTCCTCATTTTTTTCCTGTAGGAATTTTAAAATTGGTAGATCGAGTTGAGTAGGGAAGACAACATTTATCCCATAGATTATCTGAAATGGTGAGGTTCCCAAGGATCTCTTGGTGTTGATCCTATCAGCCCACAAAGCATACTTAAGGTTAGAGTCCCATGATTTATTGTTTTCAATCAACAATTTCTTGATGATCCCGATGAGAGTCTTGTTTGATGAATCAGACAACCCATTCCCCTTAGGGTAGTAGGGCATGGAATGTGTCAAGGCAATGTTATGGCTGCAACATAAGTCAATCATTTCTTTGGACTTGAATGCCTGGGAATTGTATGTTGTAATATTTCTAGGGCAGCCGAACCTAGCAAAGATATTAGTTTCCAAAAAAATTATAATCACCTTGCCAGTAACATTCTTGGTGGGCACAACCTCGATCCATTTGGTAAAGTATTGAGTGGAAGTGAGGATCCACTTGTGCTACCCACTAGAGGGTGGATTTATCTCACTTATGAAATCTAATCCCCATTACTGAAAGAGACAACTGGTAGTGATAGTTTGTAGGGGCAGTGAGAGTAATTTTTGTTTTCCTGCAAAATTTTGACATTCATTGCATTCCTTTACTGTGGTGAATACACCAGAGAAAAGGGTGGTCCAGTAGTACCCTGCCCTTAGTACATTGAGGGTTGTAGCTTTTCAATGCTGGTGTCCCCCACAAACTCCCCTGTGCATATCTATTATGGCATGTTTACCTTCATTTTCATCAAGACATTTTAATAGGATGCCGACAGGATCCCTCCATTACAGGTTATGATTTAAAATGCATAATTTGATAGCTTTTAATTTGAGAGACCTAGCCCTCATCTTTTTCAAATTTGGTGGACTTTCTATGTGATGCAAAAAGTAAATAACATCTATGTACCAAGCTTAAGAGGAGTAGTTTTCAGATACTTGCATGCTATCTTGTCTAGACTATTTCATGGGTGCATTGGATTGGGTTAAGGTCTGATGCAATTCCATCACCTTACAATTTGATTACGATAAACACTTGGCAAGTCCCCGTCCCTTAATCAACTTGGTGAGATTTATGTGCAGGTCATATTCCAACAATTTGACAATCCATTTGATGGGTGTTCTATATGCACTAAAAGTGAGATCGGAAGAGCGGTTCAGCAGGAATGCCGAGACCGATCTCGTAAGAGACAGTCTATGTACCAAGCTTAAGAGGAGTAGTTTTCAGATACTTGCATGCTATCTTGTCTAGACTATTTCATGGGTGCATTGGATTGGGTTAAGGTCTGATGCAATTCCATCACCTTACAATTTGATTACGATAAACACTTGGCAAGTCCCCGTCCCTTAATCAACTTGGTGAGATTTATGTGCAGGTCATATTCCAACAATTTGACAATCCATTTGATGGGTGTTCTATATGCACTAAAAACCCTCAATTAATTTGTCAACTCGAGGTAAGTAAACTTAGAGCTGTAGCAAAATATATGCCAAAGGTAGAAGGGCTGGTAGTAGTATAGTCTAACTAAGGAAGGGGCTATCTAAAGGGTAATCTATTCAAACGAAGCTATCTAATGAGAAAACCCTACTAAGCATCTTTAAACTATGTAACCTAAGTACTTTTGGACCGAGGATCGATGGATAGTTCTAAGAAAGCAAGTAAAAACCCTATGTAAAGAAAACTAGTTCATAACAATAAGCAAAAGCAACTATTAAGCATAACAATAAGCAAATAACAAAATCAAACTACTTTAACTTGCCAACCTAAATTCAATGAGCAACTACCCTATGAAAGCAAGTAAATAAACAAGCCAACAACTATTCTATTAAAGCAAGTAAGCAAATAAGCAAAACAACTAACTAACCTATTAAAGCAAGTAAACAAGTAAGCAAAACAACTAACTAACCTATTGAAGCAAGTAAACAACTAGCTACTCTAAGATAACTTCCACTGTAAGTAATCAAATTAAAAATTCTCATTGAACAACTATCTAGCCTAAGAGGCAAGTGGACTATATTCTTAAAACTTCAAAACTATTTATAATTCATAAAAAGGAAATCTATTTGATTGAAAGCAAGAAGAACTAACAACTAACTTTTAATCTATGATAAGAAAAACTACTCTCTAATCTATTAAAGCAAAAGACTATCTACCCTATAATAACAATAAAACTATCTATGAAAGCAAGAAACTCTATCTTCTTATCTATGAAAGTAGGAAACTATATCTTTTAACCTATGAAAGCAAGAAAACTATCCTTTAACCTATGAAAACAGGAAAACTATCTTTTAACCTATGAAAACTCAAATATAATGTTGGTGGTTGTGTGAATGTATTCGGTGTCTGATAATATTTCGATGGCACTGGACAACAAAGGACAATTCAAGCAGTATAAGCTCAACACTTATCTCAATAGCAAAGTGAAAGGTATGGATTAAACAATTTAATGAGAATTTAGCCATTACAGAAACTCATCAATTACCCTGCATATTCATTTATTAACCATCAACAATATAACGAGATCATGATTATACTTCTACACTATGTAAGCAAAATTCATACTTAAACTCAATCATTAACTAAGAAATACAATTGCAATATAATTCTAGGAAGGAAATTACATAAAATGAAACTATGTTATATATATTCTAACAATTCAAACTACAATAAGAAAATGCTTAAGAACATAAATTAAAACATGACATTAAAAAGTAAACTACCAAATGTATTA
>CBVK0101137076.1:0-16179 GCA_900067695.1 Picea abies | reverse complement strand
ACATAAATAAAATAGCATTATTAATCTAATATGCCCCAATTAAGGGGTAATGGGCCAACGTTAGGGCTTAACAAAAAGCCCTGCTTTGCTCCAAAGTGCCTTGTCCTCTGCACCCATCATTGCACTGACCTTAGCTTCCACCCGAAAGATTCTTCACCAAACAACCACCCGCCTCCTTAACGTCCCTTCAGTCCTTAGCAGGAAAATGTCAGATTGGGCTCGAGGGTTTTCCGCTAAAAACAAAAGACCTGTATTAAGTGTTGGGTTTTTTGAGACAATGGCCAGCCTCCCGGGTAACCTCCCTCTCTACTCAAATAAGTTTTGGTATCTTATAATATGTATATGTTTATGGTTTTGGAGTAAGACCTAAAATTGCCTTTAATTTAATTTGTTAAGAGTTCATATTTCATGGATGTAAAGAAACATGTCAATGGCCCAAGATTTAGAGACATCTAGCAGAATGGAAGTTTACCCCTTACAAATCGTAAGTGAATCATTTCATGTAATGTGATTTTCCTTAAATAACAATAATAAATTAATTTACATTCATGATTAACAACCAACAAAACAATAAATATATCAATTATCAATTATAATTAATTAAATTAATTATAATAACTCTTACCACCTTTAAATATATATCCTTCATTGTAATATGCCATAATCGTATTATTCCAAAAATAACTTTGGTGTGCTCTATTCTTTATTGTCACATGTAACAGGTTTAAAACAATAACAACACTTTATTTTCACCACTCTGACAAGCCTGGTTGTCCACTTAGTGACATATTGGACATGTTTCCACTAGAAAGAAAGAAAGAAAGAAAGAAAATGATTTTAACGCCCACGAGGCTAACAATAGCCTATGGGATAGACCACCTCACACACTGATTTCTGCAGTTCATCCCTTTTCCTATTCAACTTGATGATGAGCTCCCCCAATTTCTCCACTGTCCCCTCGCTGAATTAGTTATTCCAAGAGCTAGCTGTCAAGATATTTATATAGTTGTCCCTGCTGTCTTTGAAAGCTTCACATTCTAAAATGAAATGTTTTTCTGTTTCCACTTTTTTGGAGGTGCGAAACATACACACCCTTTCTTCCCAAGCTTCTTTTGGTCTTTTCCAACGCCCAATTTCACAACGGAGTTGATGGGAATAGGTTCTTATTTGTGCAATAAACATTTTGGCTCTCCAAGATATATTGGCCCCGATGTACGCTTCTTGATGATGATTGTATGTGGGATTAAACTCTTCAATATAATACTCTTTCTTTCTCCCGAGCCCTTTATCCCAAGTTCATTTGTGGAACCTATCATTAACAAAAACCTTTATCTCTTTACTGTTTGTAGGGCACTTGTTCAAGTGGATATCCCATTTACTAAGCCATTTAATATTTTGCCTCATCCACATCTTCTTTCTTTTGCTCAATATGTCATTGAAGACGATCTTAGGCCACCGACTGTCTTCCATGTGCTCAATTTTTTTTAGATATCTTATGAGACGCACCATAGCAATTGCTTCAATAGGAGCAACCCCCATTTCACTCAACATGATATCATAAGGGACTGAACTTTTAATCTTAAACTTGTTTGTGATCAAGCGTTTTTGAATCTTCTCAATTTGTTTCCACTGTAAGTCAAATGTGCTGCTGACCCACACTTCACAACCATATAGAACCACCGGGATCACTAAAAGTCCAAAGAGTGTTTGCATAGTCTTCCAATCCCATAGCTCTGCTTCTCTGCATCTATTTTGAAAAGCATAGAATGCTTTCCAACCTCCCAAAGTTCTTTTCTTTCTGCAACCTTCCCAACTTAGATTTTTGTTGAAGTCAATTCCGAGGTATTTGTAATCTGCCACTTCTTCAAGAGTGTTGCCTTCAAAGTAGAACTTATGTTGCTTATGTGTTCTTTTGTTGGAAAAAATTACCACTTTCGTCTTGCTAGTATTGACTTGCATTCCCACTGTACTACAAAAGCGCTCAAGGGAAATTAGGTGTTCTTGCAACCCATGAGCGGATTTAGCAATCAAAATAAGGTCATCTGCATACAGAAGAAACTTTATCACAAAATCACCCAAAAGAGCACCATCACCCTCCTGTGAGTTTAACCACTCTTCAAGTTTGTCAATATATAAGCCAACGAGGGTAGGGGACAATGGGCACCCTTGCTTGACCCCAATATTGCTCCTAAAACTTTCGGAGATACCAACTGACGTTCTGATTTTGACTTTGACCTCCTCATATAGCTTATGGACGATAGCTCTAAGATGTATAGGAACCCCAAGTTCCTCCATTCTATGCCAAAGCTTATCTCTAGGGACCGTGTCAAAATCTTTTTTGAAATCGACAAAGCAACATAAGGCTTCCTCTTTTTTCTCCCACGCTTTTTCAATGATGTGCCTTAGAGTTATACCGTGATCAATCGTTGAGTGTTTAGGTCTGAAACTTGTTTGCCCTTTGGCACGCTTATCCCCTTCTTCCGCCCACTTGCTGATTCTGTTTTCTAGCATACTTCCAAATAACTTCCCAAACAAGGGGTTTATCATTATGGTCCTATAGTTGGAGGGATTGTTCACATCCCCACTCTTGAAAAGTGGTATTGCTAGTCTCGTTGTCCAATCTGTAGGGAATCCCTGCTGAATGATGTTGTTGAAAATTTTCATAATGTGAGGTGCAAGAGTTTTTGAACCCCACTTTAGATATTCTGCTTGGAGTTCAACTAAATCTTTTGCTTTTCCAACACCCAACTTTTTATACACACCTCAATTTCTTGCACGATGAAGAGCTTAGTAGTAGTGTTGACCAAGGGAGGAGGGTCCACCTTAGGATCTTGCTCATAAAGCTGCTTTGCATACTCGAACCATTGATATGTTGTGATATTATTTTCATTTTGTTTCTTTCTCGTTTGAAGCTCATTCCAAAATAACTTGGGGCTATTTTTCCCTAAGAAGATTAATTCCTCCCTCCTTGAGATCATGAAATCAACTTTCTTCTTTCTTACAATTTCCTTGTAAGCTTTTATGTTTATTTCTTTATGGCTCGACTCTTTCAAAGTTTTCCTTGCTATTGTGCATTCCTCATCAAACCAAACATTAACCGGAAAGCAGTTTGTTTCAGATTTTCTATTTTTTGCTCTTTTGCATTCTGTAAGTGCGCTTTGGATTAAATTTGTTAGCTTATGGCTATGAAGGCCCTGGGATGGAATTTTCTCCTCGTTAAACAACCTCTTTAGTGCTATCTTGAAGGTATTACAGTTTTTTCGAGTCAACAGAATTCTACCCTTTGAAGGAGGTTGTCGGATGTGCTGATTTTTAGTCTCATGTTGTTGTTGTTCAGCGCAAGTTAGACTTAAATAGATCGGTTTATGATCAGATTTCAACTCCCACAGTTGTTCACCAATCAAAACTTCCTCTATTTTCTCATACAAGCCATGTGAGCAAATTGCATAGTCTACTACACTTTCTCCATTCTAAGTATTGCAGGTGTAATTGCTAGAATTCGTCCATCTAGCCACCCCATTACAAATGACTAAGTCAAATGCCCCACATAAAGTAAGTAGTTGTTCCTCAAAAAAGTTGAAACTTTTGTTGTCCTCTGAAACTCTTGTCCACTGATGATTTCTCTCTTCTGTAAGCCAAATGAGGTTGCAGTCTTCCTTACAACGAAGAATACTAGCTTGTTCACATGCTGTCTTAGCATTGAAATCACCCACTATAAGGACTTCGTTTAGTTGAGAGTACGTTGCAATATCGTTTTTTAAAGTTGCAGAGGGGTAAAGGGTGGTTGATGTAAGTTAAAAAAAATATATCATTACTAATTAAATAAAAGGGTAAATTTGACGGAGTGAATAAAGGGCTGATTGGTCCGCACGCAACTCAAGGCGTGCATTCCACTCAGCGGAATCGATTTAGTGACCACCAAATAACAAATGCGATCTGCTCAAAAACCCTTTTATTGCCGGAGCACCATAAGCATATTTAACCTTCTCAGCTCGATCAGGAGAAGCTCATAGGCATCTGAAGGGTAACGTGGCGCCAGGCAATGGCGGCATCGTCGTTATCGGAGTCGTCTTCATCGTCTGATTCAGAGCAGCAGCAGCAGCCCCACAGAAGCCACCGGCACCGCCACAGAGACAAAGATCACAAGAACAAGGACGGGCACCCGCGCAAATCGAAGCGCAAACGAAAGCGCAGTGAAAACGACGACACTTCTTCTTCTGTTTCTTATTCCTCTTATTCAGATCGATCTCCCAAGCGTCGCTGCAGGTATGTTTCTTCTGCAAGTCATTTATTTTATTAGTTTTAAAGTCGCCCTGGCGTGCGCCGTTCAAAAAAGAAAAGTAAAAACCTCCATTGCCCAGGGTTTACATGGAATTTGTTCTCTATTTTAACTTTATTGCCCTGATAAATTGTGTTTTTTCCTCTGCTGCTTGGGGTTAAAATATACCGAATCCCTAATTCCTAGATGACTATGGCCTCAGGCCTTTAGTTTTTTTTAACCTTAGTAGCCATACTAAAACAGTATGGATGAGAATGTGTTCTACCAATAGAAGTAAATTAACTGCCTAACACACCCACATACCCAAGTCAAAGAGTTAATACATGATTCGTATGAATCGGCCACTTGGTTTTGGTCAAATATGTTTGCTGATTTTTACCGCCGGTTGGGCTGTGGTCTAGCGGTGGACTGGTGGGAATTTACCACAACTATGCCAGGTTCGATCCTTATTGCATTCCTGTAGGTGCTCTACCTGAGAATCTCCAAAGCGACATGGCACAGGAGTTTTGATCCTGTTCCGGCAAAAAAATGTGTGGTTTCTGTTAAGAAAAAGTTTCCCGAGTTTTTCCGAGATCAAAACTCCTGTAGGTGCTTTACCTGAGAATCTCCAAAGCGACATGGCACAGGAATTTTGATCCTGTTCCGGCAAAAAATTGTGTGGTTTCTGTTAAGAAAAAGTTTCCCGAGTTTTTCCGAGATCATGTTTCTTGATTTTTTTGATAAGCAGAGTTTTGTGAAGTCACTGATGGCGTGTTCACATAGTAAATCACTTTCCCATTGTTACTGGATTTTTCTGTTTTTGGCAATGGTCAGAAAGTGGCCTTTGTTTTTATTGTAAATAAAGTGATCGCCTGAAAATGTGCGGGTAGTGTTATATTCACTGGTTTTTGTACATTATATTTGGATAATTTGTTTTGCTATTGGTATTCACTTTTCCAGCATTGGTTGGTAAACGATCAATGCTGGAATCAGATAAATGCTGGACATAAGTTTTCCGAAACTATTTTTCCGAACATAAAATAGTGTCGGAAAACAATTCTCTCTGAAACTCATCGATAAAATAATCTCTATGTTGACTCTACTTTGGGTTTGCGGAGTAAAGTAGACTTGTTTGACTTTGGTATGAAGGAGACTAGGTGCAAACAAAACCTTTAACACCCTTTGCCGCCCCTTGGAAGAACCCTAATTTGGACCATAAGCTAGTTTGGAAGAGCTGCCTGTAAAGTTTAGGTTTAGAGTGGAGCCTTGGAGGATTGTAAAGGGCACGGGAAATCGTTTGGGTTGTGTTTCTCCCGACTCCTTTTTATTAATATGCATTTTATATTTTATTGATAGACAGAAAAGAATACATCATGTAGGGAGGAGAGAAAGCACACTGTTGACCTTTTTTGTGACACCTGGGAAGCGAAATGGCCCAAATGCTGGTTGTGGATGCATCTAACTGGTCACAGTGAATGAGGACCGAGTGTGATTCCAGGTTACTGGGGAGCAAAATAGCACAAGTGTGTCTGTAGTTGTGGATGCAGCAAATTGGAACAAGCAAACCTGAGCTGCACCAGAAGTAGATCAATGGTCATATACACAAGGCACTCAATAGATTTCTTGTGAAAATTCCCATCCCTACGTGACTAAAGTCCTTATGATCTCAATCAAACAAGTAGATTGCTGAATTTAATTAACGCAGAATTAAATTTCAGACCATAGCATTAATCACAAAATAGCTGGAAATGAAATAGCAGAAGCATAAAAATTGTTTTCACACAACATAGTTAATTACTCCTTTGAAACTAACTTCTCATTCCTTTGAAACTAAGTTGCACAAAACGGGGAAACATCTGGAAGTTTCCGAAATGGGAATGTCAGGAAACACAATCCCCCCCAAAATGGGTATGTCAGGAAACACGACCCTAGGAGAATCATTCCTCGAGAGCGTTTCATCATGGGGGTTGGATGAACTCTAGTATGACACTTGCACATCCTTGTACTTTAGAGAGGAATGTTATCAGAACCGGACTGATCAACCCCAAAAATGTTAACTGGTGGACATTGAGGTACATAAAGGGCTTGGTGCTCTTGATTAAATGCCAGTTCCATACCCTCATACATGATAGAATCCAGTGGAAACATTTTAATCCTGCGAATCTTGAAATCCTGAAAACCGTTAAGTCTGCTGAAAAATTTAAGTAAAAGGATGAAAATGAAAGATAAAGGAGAATGTCAAAATGAAAGATAAAGGAGAATGTAAAAGGATGAAAATGAAAGATAAAGGAGAATTTCAAAATGAAAGATAAAAGAGAATGTAAAAGGATGAAAATGAAATATAAAGGAGAATGTCACTTTTACTTTAATATTACCATTAATAATTTTAAGAATTTAATATTACCATTAATTATTAGGGTGGGTGAAATGGTGATGATATTTGGACATTTTTAAAATGTTTATTAGTGGTTAATGAGGGGATATTTTGCCACCTAAGGGACCCATGACCCTCTTGGCCGCTTGGACGGGCCTGTAAACCAAAAAAATTCTGCTGAAACAGCTGCCTTACGGACCGAAGCGCCTTTGAAACATCGCCGGCCGTATTATATGGCATTTCCAAATCAGAAAACACCGTACGGTACGGATGGTGGCGTTCTGGTCACGTTTTGGTGTTTTGTGGAGTTTCTGGTACGGCACCTGGGGGGCCGTTTCCTGCAACTTAGCTTTGGAAAACTGACAAGGAAGCCTCCACAAGCTGCCCAAAAAATCAGCACTGCATGGATACCAAAAAAACACTCCGAAGTGAAAGGAACAACCTGTTGGGAGAGTACAGTATGGATCTGTTCCGTACACTGTACAGAACTGTGCAGGACTGCTTACTGCCTAGAAATGCCTTTTTCCTGGCTGCCTGCTCTCTCTCCCTCTCTCTGTCACTCAACCTGTTCAATTGCTCAAATGTTCTTGTGTGTCTGAAGTTTGAATTCTCTATCTTGACCTGTCTTTATAGTTTTAACTGAGACCAAAACCCTAATCTATTTATAAGATTACTCCTAGTCTAAGTCATGCATGCTTGAAATACACTTTTTAGACTCAACTGCTAAAAATAAGACTTTCACTTTTTAACTAAAGTGAATTACAAAGTATAATTATTTTTCAAAAATATCTTGAACTTCTTCTCGCACGTTCACATTGGACCTGTGTGGAAGTTCTTGTCCAAGCTATAATTCTCAATATTTCTAAGGTGGAAGATTAGCTAGCCTGTAGGAGAGGTACTACGTACTAGGAAAAGTTTTGCTTGCATCCTATGGCAAAAGGGCAGATTCTTCTAAGGGGGATGTTGATGGCCAAAGGGCTTGCTTGTTGTTATTATTATTTTTGTTCATTTATTTAGTTAGTAAATGACCCTTTGTTAGTGAAGTGAGCTCCACCTCTGGCTTAGATGCCATGATCAAAGGGATATCTATTTTATTGAATTCACCCAGGACATACACTTGGCCTTGTCTGTTGAAAATATGCTGCATCCATGGGTCATCATGATTGTGGAGGCTTCCATCCCGTCTCGAATGCGGTAGTTAACTCTGTTAACTGTGTTGACATGGTTATGTCTTTGGGAGGTTTTAAACTCGGGTCTGAGTACTGAAAGTGCTTTGATTTATCCAGTTGACCACAAAATGCTTGGTAAGCTTGCTTATTATTTGTTGGGTATAGTTTATAGTGGATTTTTTTGGGTTATTTCACTGGAAATTAAATGTTTGGTTCGTTTAGAACATTAGATGATTCTGCAAATGTCAATTGAAGAAAGCATATTTGGATGCATTATCATTGCTTGAATGCTAACCATGTGATCTATTGCTTGGATGGAAACCATGTGATCTATTGCTTGGATGCAAACCATGTGATTTATTGCAGAAAGATTTGGACCTAATTGAAGATCTAATGTGATCCTTGACTCTGAAAAACTTAAAACCTAGTTTAGGAATATAAAACCAAAGCAATCTAAAGGCAAACCTCCGAAATTGACTTAAGAGTTACTAGCTAATTTATATCTATCGAGTTATAAGTACATAAGATGGTTTGATATTTTAATGAATGCTGTAATTATTTCCTTGAAAAATTCAGATTGGACTCAGTCACAAAAGTTCCTTTGGTGGTCGGAGCTACAGCCTAATGCCAATAGCCTAAAGTTGATGACTTAGCCAGTTAACTAATGATCGAATAATTTTATTTAGATCAACAATTCTGTATGCAAGCCACGTGTAAATTATTTATTTCTTGATATTGTAGAATTTTATTTGGCTTTGTGTTTGTGCTTACCATTAAATCGTTGCAGTGGCTATACACGTACACTCCAAAGGTAGATGCATGAACCCTTTTGCATATATAGAAAATTAGAAATACGAAGGTATGGAATTTTTCTTTGTGCCTTAGAAGTTGTATCTATATGCAATGCATGTTTTAAACTATATTGGTCTATGATAAGCTCAATGGAGTTGGAATGGTAAACAATGAAGTAAGATTTGACTGCAAAATTAACTAATTTTGAGGATTCCGTGGTAACTTGAAGTTCTCCTCAGATCAGGGGAAACTCTGTTTTGTTACTTATTTACTGAGTCACATGTAAAAAGAGATGTTGCTTGTAGGTAAGTTTACCATAGTTACAAATGAAGGGATAGTGTGCAGTATGGGACTGGTGGGTTAGGGATAAGTCAGCTGAAAATGTAAGATGCATCGTTGCCTTGCCATTAGAGCCAAAGTAGGGTTTCTGGGTTTTTTGTGCCTGGTTCTAGCATCCTTGTTGTAGTAACCATGTTTAATTGAAAATTCTTGAAAATAAGTTTTTGAGCATTAATTATGTAAACTAGATCAATTTGGGTGAAAGCACCCAGAAATGATAAAAGAACAAATAAAATAGAAATGCCTTGACGTGTGGAATTATGTTGCCTGTTGGTTATTTACTGGGCATTGTCAGAAAAGTTAAAGCACTGAATTTTAACATCAAATCAAATATAGAGAGATTATTTAATTAGATTAAATTGGGTTATTTACCAGTTCCTTTTCTGGTATTAAACTTTTGTTCTGAAGTATTACAATGTGAAGTCTGATCCTTTAAAAGGGGTCCACATGATAGATCATCAGGGCTATAAAACAGTTAGACTTTATTTGAAAAACTTGAACAGCATTAAAATTAATTAAATAGAGGGTCTAGTTCCTTTTACTACAGATTTAAGTATGTGATATGCCTATTGCATAACAGGGATGAAAGTTCCACCAGTGGCAGTGACTCGGAGGCATCTGATCGGCCAAGAAAGCACAGACGCAGAGACAAGTCAAAAAAGGTATCAGTTCCTTTTCCTTGTGTTTTTCTTGTTTATAATGTAGGCATCTAATCTCTTCTATTTATTGCATATTTATTATTTTTGTTTCCTGTTTACAGACCAAAGAGAAGTCCAGGGGAAGGAGTCACAAGAACAGGCGTCATAAACACAAGGCAAGAGAGGTAAGCCTCTTTTCCATTGCAGCGGTTGACCTGACATTTTTGATGTCAGTAAAAACCCAGTTTTTTTTTTTGAAAATACATCCTATATTACATTACTGTACAAAATGTAATTCATCAAAGAGTACATTGCCTTATGGTTGGGAAGAAATTAAATCTAAACGCCTCACTTCCAAGGTTACTGATATGGTTTTCTGCCTGTATATGGATGGGCTCTTCTGACATTGGAGCTGGGATCTGCAACCTGGTTACTTGACACTTTCTTGGCTGGCGAACTCTTATTGGCTGTGGTTTGATGCTGCTTGCTGATGTTTCTCGACTGTCTTGTTTTGGGGCTTGTCTGTTGACTGGGAGCTAAATATAGAAACAGGAAAAAGAGAGTAATGGTCCAGTGCAACTTTCAAAGGTCAGTAACGGAGAGTGTATTGCAAATTATTGAGATCTGGTATTGATGTTGTGTCTCTCTATACAGAATTACACCATAGTTTTGTCTCTGCCAAGTGATTGTATGCTGCAACCACCTTATACTTTTATTTGGCAAATGTACTCCAGTTCCTTGGGCGGGATAAAGAAGATAATGTGAGGCGCAGTGCGGTCTCTGGAAAAAAGGCATGTTTAAAATCACACCTGTTTAAACTTATTATTTTGAATTGGGCTCTGCAATATTCTTCCTGCTCTATCCTCAAATACTGATCAATTAGTAATCTTTCTTTTATAGTGAGTTTATTGACTTTTATTAGTGTCTGATTTCATCTCTATTGCTAGAATTTCATTATCTTATCTCCCTTTTGCAGATTCTTCTGAAGGTTGACAAAACAAAGGAAGACAAAGTGGCTGAGAACAACAGGAGTGAGCTTTTGAAGTTCTTGAATGCCAGTTATGATTGATTTGGTCTGATTGGAAACTGCCTCATTCTTATGCAGGGAGTGTGATCCACCATAACAATCCGTGTGATTCACCACTAGATCAGTGTTTTTTGTGTGGGATTGTATATCATAAAATTGAAATCTCTATGAATTTAGTGTGATTAAAATGAAATGCTATTGAGGAACTCCTGAGATTTCAAGCCAGGACTGGCATTTCTTTTGTATTATGTGCTTGTTGCCAATAGTGGCTGCTTGGCCTTGTACACAGGTCTGAAAACGTTGATTATTTATGTGTAGCTTCTTGTATTTCTAAATCAGCAAGTTTTAGATTTAACAAACGTTAATTTTTTAATACAATGTTTCTTACTCTCAATGAGTATCCGATTTCCTGTCTGGTGTTTTTTCAAAGTGAGGATATTTAATCTTGATGCTTGATCAACATTTTTGATAAATGCTGGGTTGTGTTTTATATTTTATGACGAGAGGGCTTCTTTGTTAGTGAAATAAGCTTAATTGATTAGAAGATATTTATTTTATTTTGTACACCTGCCTGCATATTTCTTTGAAAACGTATTGGTAGTAGAATTTGATAGAATGTGCCAACCACACGTAAGGGGACATTATTTTCCCTGTAAAATATGAATGTTTAGTAATATTTTAAAACAATTGCTTGATACTGGCAGCCTGACCTTCAGAAAAATGGCATTCAACTTCACATAACCATATTTTAACTAAATACATTAGTTTCAGCCACAAAAAATTCCAATGTTTCTCTTCATTCAAGGAGTGGTTGTTTAGAAGTAGGTGGACATTTCTTTGTGATTCTTGCTACTGATCCCTTGTTCATTATTCTCCCATTCTTTACTTCGTAACATGTTTCATGTAGAATATTGCTGCTCATTATTGTTCACCTTGACACTTAGAGGTGCCTTTACTTAATAGTAGCTTGTTCATGAACTCATTGATTAGTTGGTTTGCTGGATGAGTATACTTTTTTCTCAGTGTTCCACCAAGTTTTTGGGTTGAGGGAGCGGGAAATGCATCCCAAGGGCATGTGGAAGCACCCCCCAAATTCTAGGGAACATCATAGGGGACATTGGGGTCTCCGACATAAGTGGGATCCTGCGAGAAATATTAAGAAATAAAAATTAAAATATAGGAAAACTAGATATCAATATATCAATGTGCCAATAACATTCATCATTACATGTAACCAAAGTTATCAGAATCGGAATTGGTGGAGGTCTGACCAGTATGGAACCGGAATTGGCTGGTGAATCAAGCTACTAAAAAATACATAAATATGCAAAAATGAATAATATATCTCATGTACATAGCATGTAAGTACTAAGGGTGAATATAGCAAAATGGCACCAGTGCGAATCCCGATACATATCTGAAATGAATTACATAGACATCGAGGCTTTTAATGGCCTCTTGGGTCCAAAAACATTATGCTACAACAAATAACTACGTTTCATCAAAACCATCTCTTATATTGGGATCCTCATCATCAGTATTACCCTCTATCTCCTTGTTTATCCTTTGCCTCCACCTTGATCCTCTAGGGAATTCAGGCAACACCGTCTAATTTTGATGAAACTGCTTATTCCAAGACTTAAAACATGGTAGAAAAAACTTAACATGTCTATTCAGTGATTTTGGTTTGAGTGAAGGGTGCTTTTTTGCTAAATAGTAAAATCACAACAGAGGAGTTCAGCAATTAACACCACCAACATCAGAGTACATAGATGGCTCGACATTCTAGATTAAATGCCAATCCCGTACCAATGGAAATCCTGCAATCCTGAAATCCTGAAAATTGTTAAGTTTGTGGAATTTTGAATGGGATATGAAATTTTACCTTCTCCATATAAAGTTTGATGAGGTTGGAACCACTCTCAAACATCTTGGAACAATTAATGGTAATGCGAAAAATTTAAGTAAAAGGATAGAAAAGGAAAGATAAAGGAAATTATAAAAGGATAGAGAAGGAAAGATAAAGGAGAATGGAAAAGGATGGAGAAGGAAAGATGAATGAGAATGTCAACTTTTGCTTTAAGAATTTAATATTACCAGTAATTACCAGGGAGGTGGGGTTCAAAATATTAATTTCTTTTAAAACTCAGCAAACAAAAATTAAATGCCAAATTTTTTTCTTTACCCTGAAATTAATCTATGCTGATATAACTTCTGAAATCATGCATTAAATTTATAGCTGAGTTATTTAACTAAAATGCATAGCAGAAGTATTCAGAAACCAAGCTCATAAAATATGAAGACACCATAAATACCCTGGAAAGCATAGTGTGGGGAAAACCAACAAAGAGGGGCTTTTATTGGGGTTCTAAGATAAATATTACAGCAGCAGTCAATAACAGAAGTTTCTTCCAGCAAAATGGCCACTTCTTGGCTGTACGACCTGGGTAAATCTAGGCTGCACGACCCAACTCTTTCATCCCTGACTCAGCCGAGGTACGGCCCTATAGAACTTGGCTTGTACGACCTGCATAAACTCGGCCTTGTACGACTGCTCTATTGCTGGCTGGTACGGCCCCGTGCATGGCCCAGACTGGCTGAGTGGTATGGCCCTGGTACAGCTGCACGGTCTGGCCAGAACTCAGCCTGCTCACCCTGCCTAAGTTGACCCTTTACTTGGCTTCCTTAGTTGCCCACAATCGCCCCTTCTCTCAACTGCTTGCCTTTTTTTCTTCTCTTTTGCCCAAGCACCCTCTTTCTCTTGCTCAAATGAGTGTTCTGTATGTCCTTTCACCCTCCACCTTCTTTTTATCTCTCTAATTCACTTTTTCAAGAATCTTCTAGAAGTCTATTGAAATTCACTTTAGTGAATTATTAATTTCTGAAAAAAGTCACTTTTTCAGAAATCTGAGTGAAAAGTCTAAAAGTCTAAAAGTCATTTAAAACTTAGGATAAATTTAAAAATGCTGAACTGAGTATTTTAATTATGTCCATCGGCTTGCCTTGGAGTCTTGGACACAGGCTAAACTGAGACACCTTAAGAGCTACAAAATTAACACTCCCTCTTAGCGAGGAGGGTGTTCTGTACCACCCCCAACTTGTCCCTGAAGAAGACAAACTTGCCTTTCATCAAGGCCTTTTTGAGAATGTCTGCCACCTGCTCTCTTGTAGGCACATACTGTAGCTTCACTGTCCCCTTTTGCACGCAATCCCTGATGAAGTGAAATCTGATCTCTATGTGTTTGGATTTGTCATGAAACACCGGATTCTCAGAGAGCTTGATGCAACTTTGTTTTTCACAGTGAATGACAGTCGCATCCAACTTCTGTTCAACAAACCAATGAGCAGTTTACGAAGCCAAATGGCCTCACATGCTGTTAAGCTAGCTGCCATGTACTCTGCCTCAACAGAGCTCAATGCCACTTACTTATGCTTTCTGCTGAACCAGGGAACAACTCCTAATCCCACGTTGAAACAACAATTTGAAGTACTCTTCCTATCTATTGTGTTGCCTACCCAATGTGCATCTGTAAAGCCTGTCAGCTTCGCCTCATCTCCCTGGATGTAGTTCAACCCATATCGATTGTGTGCCATGCAGATATCTCAGGACATGCTTCGCTGCCACCCAGTGTATCCTCCTTGGCTCAACCATGAACTGACTGAGTGTGTTAACCGCAAAACATATATCCGGTCTAGTGTTGACCAGATACATCAGAGAGCCAATCAAATGTCTAAAGAGTAGGGTCCATTGCCTCTGATCTGGAAGCATCACTCTTCTTCCAGTTGGTCACCATGGGCATAGACATAGGCCTGCAGTCCAACATCTCAAATTTCTTTAGAATCTCCACTGCATACTTCTCTTGTCCAAGGAAAGTCTGACCATAACGTTGCCACACCTTTAACCCCAGAAAGTAGTGCATCAACCCCAAATCCTTCATCTCATACTTCGAAGTAGGATCCCTCTTGCATTTTTCAATGAGCCTCTCTGAACCTGTAAGAAACAAGTCGTCCGCATACAACACAAGAATGAGCGGCTCACCTCCAACTATGATGCAATATAGGTTGGAGTCCGCCTCACTCTTGGTGAAGCCCATCCCTTGCAAGTAGCTGTCAATCAGTGAGTACCATGCTCTGGGAGCCTGCTTGAGCCCATACAAGGCTATCCTCAATCTGCATACATGGGAATCCCTCCCATGCACCTTAAAACCCTCTGATTGCTCAATGTACACCTCCTCCTCAATGATGCCATTAAGGAAGGCCGTCTTCACATCCATTTGGTGGATCTTCCACCCTATCTTTGCTGCAATCGAGATCATGGCCCTGATTGAAGTGTATCTCATCATAATCGATTCCCTCCTTCTGAGAGAACCCCTTAGCCACAAACCATGCTTTTTGAACTTCTCCACATTGCCATCTGCAACGTGCTTGATCTTATAGATCCATCTAGAACCAATCACTGATTTCCCCTCTAGATGAGGAACTACCTCCCATACATCATTCTTCATGATGGAAGCATACTCTTCCACCATGGCATCTCTCCACACGTGCTGCTATGATGCCTCCTCATAGCTGGAAGGCTCGGCCTCCAATAGCTTGCTCATCAGAGACATGTTACTGGAAAATCTCTGTGTTGCTCTACTCTCCTTGATCGAAGTCCTAGGAGCACCTATGTACTCTTGTGCCTCTCTCAAAGTCTGCTCTGCCCATCTGGTCTTCCTCCTTCTAGTAGGATTCTCCCGAACATGAGTCTCTTGCTCCTCATCTCGACTTGCAGTCTGATCATTTGTGCCTGCACCTGTAATCTGTGTCTCCCAGTCTTCTGAGTCTCTAGCTCCTGATCCCTTGCTGTTGCTGCACTAGTATCATGAGCCTTCCTCAAGGCTCTGCCCTCCTCAAACCTCACATCCCTCCTGACTATAGTCTGTAGACTCTGTATGCCTTGGAATTCTTGTTGTAACCATCGAAAATCCCCTTCTGTATGTCCCTTGAGCTTTGCCTCCTTTTTTGAAGGGAAATGACAATAGACGAGGCATTCAAAAATCTTGAAGTGTCCAATCCTTGGTCTCCTCCCTGTGAATACCTCCTCAGGAGTCTTCCTCCCCAATGCCTTGTGAGGACTCCTGTGAATACCTCCTCAGGAGTCTTCCTCCCCAATGCCTTGTGAGGACTCATGTTCTGTATGTATATTGTTGTGTTACAAGCCTCTGCCCATAGGAATCTAGGCAGATACCGATCATACAACATGGCTTTAGCAGCCCCAACAATAGCCTCGTTCTTCCTTTCTGCCACACTGTTCTACTGTGGGTTATATGAAACAATCAACTCCCTCTTTATCCCATCACCTGCACAAAAATCCTTGAAGGCCTTCGAGGTGTACTTCTCTCCATTGTCGGATCTCAATGTCTTGATCTTCTTGCCCGTTTGGTTCTCCACAAGAGCTTTGAACTTTTGGAATCAACTGAAGACCTCGTCCTTGGTCTTCATGGAATGGTCCTCGATGAAGGTCAGATAGTACTCATACCCACTAAGGGATGGTGATGACATGGGCCCACATACATCTGAGTGTATCAAGTCAAGGATGC
>CBVK0101137046.1:0-11477 GCA_900067695.1 Picea abies | reverse complement strand
TTTCCTGAGGTTTTTCCATGCTATATTGATGTTTGGTTCTTAACAGGCACCAACCACATTCATGTATACAAAGATCATGGTGTAGGATGTGTACTTTCCTACCTTATTTATCTCAAGCATCTTTACAAAGGAGCCTAGAGTGTCTCCTATTCCCTCCAAGGTTTCTGGGTGCCAGAATTCTTGGGGTAGAGAATGTAATCTTATCCAGACTGGTGTCGATGTGAAGTGCTCCTTCTCCGGGGAGAACCATTCCATCCAATATCTCAGGCATAGTCATGCAGAGTTGAATAAATATGGTCCTTCATAAAAAATTATACTCCTATCTGTTGAGCATGAGAAAATTACCATAAAAAATCCTTTAGATCACAACTTGATGTCTATGTTTCCTTTGACTTTCCATCTCGTTTGAACCCACAACATGAGCGTCATCTTAGAGGGCCAGATCCCCATGAACTTTTCGATAAGAGCATGGTCCTTCATGTGTTGTATATACTCTCCAATTAGCGGTGAGGTGGCTTCATATCTTGGGTTTTCCGTCGTTTTTTCAAGACACCCATTCTTTATCTTTTTTTCCTATTTGGGATTTGATCTAGTTTTCGAGGCAAGTTGTTTCATAGTAGGGGATCCCTTGTCCCTTCCTACATCCTTGGGTGTCAGAATGGGTCCCCCTAAAATTGCTTCTTTGAACGACTTTTGCTTAGCCCCTTCTTTCGTCTCCTTAACCGTTGTGTCTACATCTTGGTTTCTCGTTTGAGGCTTTGTCACCTCTTGCTTTTTTCCTTCCATCAATGAACTAGTCCCGGTGCTCGTACTTTTTCATTCCAGAAACTCACTCGCTGCCCTCTGGCACCTCAGAATTGAGCTCTTGTGGCAAACACTAGAAACCTAACTTGCTCCTCCTACCATTGTTCTCTCCATCAAATTGCATCATTTATTAATCCTAATGGACTTCGAATTGTTAGTGCAAGAAAATAGTCTATTATCATACAATTTAACTAAAGTTATACTGAATTTCTTAGAGAATAATTGGTTCTTTATTCATACCAACCACATATAAGGATCTATAGGATGTGGTCCTTAAATGATAGAGAAGAAAATTAATAAATGACCAACAACTTATCCATGGCATTGGATACTAATTCCATATTTGCATGAAACTCTTGGTGGCCACACATATGTGCTACACTTATTGGATGCCTTTTATTAGTGCCTACCAGTTACTAGAAAAAACTCTATAAAATCTTTTGATGTGCCAACATTAATGGAGGAATAAGATTCCACTCAGTAAATTGGGACTTATGTGGCACTCCTAATTAGGGAGATGGTGATCATGAAAAACCATTTTCAAGTGAGGTATTGTATGTGAAATGATGTTAGAATTTACTACTAAGAAACTATATTTTCTATGCACTGCCATGCAAAAAAATGTGGATGCGCCTAAATATTCAAACTATTCCAAGTGGCCTGCAGGGGTTTGGTCTAGTGGCCAGCGAACGTATTATTAAGGCGTTCATGTTGTTATGCAGGTCATGAGTTCAAACCTCAATTTATCCGGAGGCGTTTTTGTGGGCTGTGCGATTCTCCCTAGGGGTTATAAGGTAGCCGACATGATTCAACACCGTGTCACGTGAGTAGGATATTGTCGCCATTGTCGATTCCCCTAGTCATAAAAAAAAAACTATTCCAAGTGAAAGTGAAAGGGATCTTTGTTACACAAAGAATTTGAAAATATTAGGAAGTTATTAAACCTAATCTTAGATAGAAATTCCAAGTTCTAAGATATGTTATCTATTGATGACGGTTATTTGTGATAATCAATACTGTTCTTATGTGAAGGAAAGGTATTGGTTGAGATTGCTTGGTTCTCAACATTGAGATTTTAGAGAATAGGCATCAATACTATCAAGGATATTTTTTATGTCAAGAATTGAGATTGGTTCAATGCATAGAGTTGAAAGTTAAATTTGTGTTGGCCACTAAACAACTTAATTCTTGATATGGTTAATGATATTATTCCTAAATAATTGTTTATAAAGTTGGGCCTTCATGTTCCCCAATCCAGGTGGAAACATTGGTCGAAGTGGAACAAATCCAAGGCTTTCAAGAAATATAAGTATGTTGATAGTTGTTATACATGGATTTGCCACAAACCCATTTTAGATAGACAAATCAATAAATTGAGGCTCAAATCCAATTCTATGAAATGAATTTTTTGACTTGTTAATATATAAAATTCATTGGTTTAGTCTAAGAAGACATTTTTGTCTAATCGCTAGTGGGTCAATAGTCGCTAATGAGTCAATAAACTTTTAGAAGGTTGTGTCTTCTCTTTATGGTATCTCAAATATCCAAGATATAAATCACTACTTAAAAGAGATTCATTGTAAGTTCAAAATATATTTAAAGACTGGATTCAATGTTGTGTCTTCTATTTATGTTATCTCTCTCTCTATTTACCAAAAGCATATGATTCATTACTTAAAAGTGATACTTCCAAGATTAAAAGCCTAGCTAAAGACCATCCATCTTATAACTTTAAATAACTTAATGACTAGTATAGATTAAAAGCCTAGCTAAAGACCATCCATCTTATAACTTTAAATAACTTAATGACTAGTATATTTTGAGTAATTAAAGTGATAATAAAAAAAATTAACTCCATAACACACAAAACTTACATACATTTTAAAACTTTCCTAGTTAACGAAATGATAGGAGTGAATATGTTAAAGAAATAATTCATCTAGATATATGTTATGTAACCTCACTATCTCATATTTAATGAGTTCACGTATGTGATTTTGGTACGTAAAAAGATAATAAAGAGAAGAAAAAACTCCATAAAATTCTCTTCCAATACTATTTTATCCCCTTGAACTTGAGCTTTGATAGGACTTGCTTGGATATATTTATCATGTACTTTCACATGTTCCCTCACCTAACGACTTAATTAAGTGGAATAAATAGTTGTGGGGTATACTTATAGAGAATAGTGTCTTCTCTTTATTACCTAGAGACCAAAATAACATGACTCATTATTTAAAATAAATAATTTTAAATAATTTGTAGGTTAAAAGTCTTGGAAAATACTTCCTTGGATATATTGGAAAATACTTCCTTAGATATATATCTTATGATCTTATAGCTCACGATAACATACTACGCCATTGGGTATTCTTCAACTTGAATATAAAGCTTCATGTGGTAAAACTAAATCCTTGAAACACCTCTTTTGATATTGTCCTAATAAGTCTAATTGGAATTGGGTCACCAAATTCTCCCTATCTCCACCATAGGAGATAAACTGTTTGAATTGAACATCTTTTCCTCATAAAAAATGATTTCATATTTAAGAAAGCATGACTAGTTAGAAGTTTCTCTTTCCATGATATAATTTATTCATGAAAATAATTTCATAATTAAAAAAACATGACTAGTTAGAAGTTTCTCTTTCCATGACATCTCATTAATATGTGTTAATTTATTCATGAAAATTATTCTATTAGTATTAAAGCTAAACATGAGTTATTAGTATTATTATTGGAAAGTGTTCCCTACACAATGATTCGAGAGTCATTAACTAGTTATCCAATACATCTAAAAAGTCAGTGTCATAAGGAAAGACATTGCCAAAGGGTTGGTCAAGCATACCACCACCATAGTTGGCTTCTCCACTCACACACTAGACTAATAAATTTCCAATATCTCTCTTAAAATATATGGCATGGAAAAATAGTTTCCAATATAGTTGGCTTTTCCACTCACACACTAGATTCAAACGAGCATTATGCATGTCTCATGTTTAGAAGTAATGAATAATGGAGGGTTTGCAATAATAAAGACTTGTTTTCGTTTTTTGTTTTTTTTGTAAATTGCAATCAATGTTCAAAGTTTAAAGCAAAAGTGATGTAAGACTATGTAAAACTATTTCAATAGGTTTATATTATATTTATGATGTGAATGATAATAAAATTAAAGATTTTCATTTAAGGGTAATAGCTCAAGTGGTGGTAAATTTTGGAAGGTAAGTGTTGTATTTTTTCCACTTGAATTTGATTTTTTAATAAAACATTTGACTCATTGTGATAAGGCTAGAATGGTAGACATCCTCAACTATGAGACTCTCATGCAGGCATCTCTAAATGTCTCAACCCTTCCTAAATCGTAAGTTACCTAACTAATACTAACTTACAAGCTATTGATATTAATAAAAATTTATAGTAAAAACCATTTTATTGACTCACTATAAACTTTTTTCAATTAGAAAATAAAAATAAAAATTTTCATTATATTTTATTAAGAATAATATATTGCAGTATTCAATTTAAATTTACATATTGTAAATTTCGAAATTCATTTTTTATATTTAAATTTTGTTTATTTTTAATTTCTTTCAAATTTAATATATAGAAATTATTGTTTTTCATTTTTATTTAATTTAAATTCATATTTAAATATTTATTTTTTCTAATTTACTAATTCATTTTCATACTTTATTTTAATATATATATATACTGCCTCCTTTTTATATCAAGGTAAACACTTCTTTCTCTTTTACGTTTAATCTTTAAGAATCTCATAAAATTAAAGCAAATTTAACATTCCATTAATGGTATATCCACCTCATATCCAATGAATCATATCAAGCGACACCAACTATTTTACATCTAATTGTCACTTCAAGGTCCATGATTATGCACACATGGAACAAATAATTTCCATGGGCCAGGCCATTAAATAACCAAAGTGAAAGCATGGCATCTCCATTAAAGAAAAAGAAAACATTAATGCCCCATGGCTTTCATGGAACATTATTCCCATTTTTCGATTAATTTGATTGTAATTTTCCTAAATTAGGATATTGGCATCTAAATTGTCATATCATTTATATTAAATATTACCTAAAGAATGCACATATAAATGTGTGAGAGGTAATGGAATGGACACATTTGAATATTGTTTATGCACGTGTCCATGAATGTCATTTGGCTTTGAGTTCTAACTCCCAATAAAAAAATTAACCTAGCCATGGATTGATGAACTATTAATGCTATTGAACTTCGGATATCAAAGTTCCACAAAGGGTGTTTTGTCTCTGCCATTTGACAACTTGGTAGATGATGTTTCAAATGACTTTTGAAGTTAGGCTTTCATGTAGTGGGAGGCATTGCAAAAGTTGGTTTTGAAGGTCAATTTTGCAAATTGCTTCCTTAGACATCAACTAACAACAAGTTAGCCTTGGGAATGCACAAATACATGTGCAAGAGCTCACAAAATGTATTTACATTACACAACCTAGTTTTTATGTTCTTGAAATCACTTCTACATGTGTGCTTGTATGGCATTAGGTTGTGAGTTGCAACTCATGTTAAAATTTTAATCGAGCTTTAGATCGACGAGTTATGAGTTCCAATACACTTTGGACATCAAATTTAAGCTATGGGCACCCTCCGTCCACCATTTCCACAGCTCGGCAGGCATTTTATGTATGACTTCCAAAGCAAGGGTTTTGTCCAATGGGAGGTCAACTTTGTAGATCACTACCCCACACATTGATGGGTAGCATGTTGGATTGTCAATGTAAAATACACATCTGAGAGCTTCCAAAATGCAATTCTATCACCCCACCTAGTTTTATGCCCTCGACATTGCTTCTGTGTGTGTTTATGGATGGCACTTAGCTAAAGTTACAACTTGTGATAAAATTTTAACCTAGCTTTACATCAACAAACCATCAATTTTGTTGGACACTAGACATTATACTTTAGCTAGAGGCACCCTTTCTCTTCCATATAAATAAAGTTTAGAAAATAAGATATACATGAGATAAGGGAAAGAAGAAGGTTAACATTCTACGAATTTGAATTTATGGTTTTCCATCACTGAAATCCAACTATGCAATCTTTGCCAAAATTTCAATTTCGGATTTGATAAAATTGTTATTTTTAATGCATAAATAGATTTAACACCCTCAAATACCCCTATCAAATTGTTCAATGTTAACACTTGATATTTTTGTTTACATTAATTGAAAATGATTGTTGTTGAATTTAAAGTTAAAATGTAACCAATATCATGTTGAACCTCATAAGTCCTCTCGTTATATTCGTTATATTCATTATATTCTCAGGTTGGAAGATTCACGGTTTATCACTTTTCTTCTTTGAACCTCTTCCCAACACTTAGTTTGTTTTTCATTCGCAGACTCGTAGACTCATATTTTCATTTCTTTGTATCTCTTCGTCTTCACAAGTCCATCCAACAAGTATCGATACTTAGCCATTTTTCTTATCACGACAGACTTGTAGACTCTTAAACTTACATTCTCATTTGAAATCTTCCACTCTGCCACCCCGTCATGACGTGTCCTTTCTCTTTCATAGTTCTCGAGTCATATTAAATGTTAATTCTATGATTTCAACTACTATCTTGAATTATGTAAAGGTCATTATTAATGTTGTTTCTATCGAGGTAAAATCACATTTATTTCAGGTTAATGCTCTAATCAAGGATCTAACATAAAGATTAGTTCATTGTTCCAAGAGGAATTACAGAGAAGCATGTCAATCTGTTCAAGATGGTCAAAAGAAAACAACATTTTTGTGGTGATACCTTGAATCTATTCGCTAGAGAAGATCACAAATTGGCTAGATTCCATAGGCAGTATTGATATTCAAACCCTTCACCTCCTACCTTCCAAGATCAATAAGCAGGTCGACGTGATGGATTAACAAATTCTCTAATGTCATGGTGCATGATCCCGACGATTTGGAAATATGACCAACAGACTGCTCTATTTCCAACTCACCCAAAATTGTTATGGTTTCTTCCTCTAGTTTGATTACCCCAGTTTTGATGCTTCTGAGCGAAGGGGGTTGAGATCTGAGCTCAAGATCCACTAGATTAGACTAGATTTGTTGGCCCTCAAATGGATCTTCAAATAAATACACAATTTCATCCCCCATATGATGAAAAGACCTTGGTCCTACATAAACCCTAAACCCTCATCTCCAAGTCACAATGGATTCTACATCATATTGGAAGCCAATATAATCAAAAAATCCCTAAAATATTTGGGCAATGGTGTCAAATAAATTATTTTTCTATTGTTGTGTGTTATTGTGGTGTGGTTTAATACCAACATATTGTGGCGTGACCTTGGAGATAGATCATAGTGGATCTTAGATCCATTACCTAGAGACAGACCTACCACATGATGTGGATCTTAGATCTTACTTGGTAATCCTAATTCAATTTCCAACATAGGAATTCAGACTGCAATTATGTACTCATCATTCTTTTGTGGGGATTTAGATTGTATATCATAGATGACAAGATGTAAAGTGTGGCCCCTCCAAAGTGACCATGTTATTCTAGCTATCAATATTTTCATATTATTCACTTTTATGTGACTACTTATAAAATTTATCCTTCACATAAAGAGAGATTTATATTTCTTGTTTTATTCCTCCATGTAAAGATAGATTTATATTTCTCTTTTTATTCCTCCATGCAAATTTTCCTCCACATAAAAGTTTCAATTGTTTTATAGACCACCTTTTCAGGACTGAATCCTATTTCATAAAATTATCAATTTGAAGTTCATAAACTTGTGAAATGTTGGGAAAAATATATGCAGAAATAGGAAATTTGTAGTGTTTAACTGATAAAGTAAAATTATGCTAGACATCTTTATTATTATGTTTTATTGAAAATATAGTATACTAATTTTGCAATTAAAACTAGCATTTAAGTAACAAAAATAACTTGCAAACTAACTTCAACCAATGCAAATTCATTATTGAGCTATAACCTATTGAGACCAGAAGTGTTGTAACTGATGAATACAATTATATGTTTAAGTTCAAAGTTTAAACTTTCATGTAACAATGCTCCATTGTGGTTGGTTCAATATATAACACAATTATGAATGAATATTTAACTAAAATTCAAAAAGATAAATGGAATCATTTGCATAAAAATTAACCTATATTTGTTCTTGAATCATAACCTATTGGAATCAGAGATATAGATCCTTGGTTACATTTACGTGCTTAAGCATGTGGCTTAGGATTTCCTGTAACAAAAATCCATTGTGATTGCTTCAAGATACAATTCAAGGTTTTAATTAAAATTTGAAATGAAATCAGAAACCAAACAACACACATAAATCTGAAGGAAACTATAATTGAAATGCAAACTCAGCTAAGAATAGAACTAAGAAAAGAATTTCCAAAACACAACATATACTAGTGAAGTGGGCACCCTCTTTTGGAATAGGTTGTGGAAGACTAGATACAGAACTTAAGAAATCGGATCCATGCAAAAACTCAAATACGAAAATATATTTTATTACTCTGAAAACAAAATCTCTCTTACATCTCAAGAAACTATCCCATGTAGTGTATAAAATTATTTCCTCTAAGCATTTCCTTTTTTGTAGAGTTGAATGGTTCTTTTATACAATAGTTTTTTTAACAATTCCCTCAACAAGATACATCAAAATCACTTTTGATCCATAACTGCTACAACAAAAAGTTAGAAAGTAAAAATAAAAAATATGTTCTAAATTGAGAAAAATGCTCTTGCAGTTGTTATTCAAGGAGAAATCAATTCTGGGACAGTTGGAATATCTTTTGTTTTGACCAAGAATTGTCATCATATGGATTGTGGCTGCCAAAACGCCTTCAAGACACATGGGAAAATGATTTTGTATATGTAAAGCCCCCATCGCCAAGCTAGGCCACCCTACACGAAATCCGAACTTCTGACACAGTTCTTTTTTTTTCCGATTTTCCTTGAATTTCTTGGTAACATACCTAGTCGCCTAGTTGATTCCCATTTACTCCATTATTTTCACTCTGATACCACAATGTGGCATCTCTCCTACTGGTAAAATTTTCAAAGTAACTTTGATACCATTTAATTAACTTAAAATTCCCTGCATATGAACACACATGCAGTTATACAACATATAGAAACCATGCATAAATATATATACAATTACAACAATAAATTAAATACATTACATAGTAAACAACATGAAATTACCCATAAGAACACTTATATTTTATGCAAATCACCAATTGTGTGTAGACCTCAGACATTCCTCCCAGCCATAGACATTGTTGCTCATAAACTTTTAGCAGCAAGTCACCCTCGAGCCAAGAGTAGAACTCCACCAGGGAAGGATTCGTAGGCTAGACTAAGGTCTATAATCAACAATTAATATTGGGTCAAGGTGCCAACTGTTACAACTATCCTACAAACTCTCATTTCCCACATGCATGTGCCACTTCAGGAAATGCGATGCATGAGCATCGCCAGCAAAGCACAAACGTGGAAGATAGTTGGGCGCACTAGCACACATTTTGAAATATTTTGAATTTCAAACGATCAATGTATTAATGAGATATCTGACAAAGCCTTTTTGAGTTATGAATTTCTTTAAAGATCGGAGGTTGAGCCATCACGGAAGATGATGGGGGAATGTATTTTGTTTTATGGATCGAATCACAGTACAGATTTGGAGCTTGCGCTCTTATCTGTCTGACACAATATTTATTGTAAAAGGCATTAAGTAGTTGATAGCATTCAATTCCATTTAAGGTAGCGTAGAGTAGTTGGAGGGAATGCTCGAAGAGAACCTCTTGTTTAAATATTTGTAATATTTCCCAGTAAGGGTGGTTGTCAGTTGTTGTAGGCAAAATAGTTGTCAATTGTTGTTGATAGTTGTTGTAGCGGTTGAATTTAGTATGTGTAGATTGCCATTGTAAGCTAAGAGCTGGGAGATGCAGAGAAAAGTTGTATGAATGTATGTAAGTTTCATTTGAATGGATATAATAGAGGAACATTGTCCCAAATGTGTGTATGGGTATGTGTCTATTTGAATGAATGGTAGAACTTCTGTTATTTTTCAATTCTCGGTTATTTCTGTTCTTGAATCCATGACTACATTTGCTTTGTTGAATGTATGAGTCATTGTGAGGAGTAGATAAGTTTCAAGTATTTATTTTCAGTGGAGCGAGTGAAAAGTGTGCATAGTGTCTGCAAGGAGTGCATGATCGAGTCTGCTTAGACTTGAAAGCTCAGAAGAGATAGTGAAACTTATACGTATGCAAGGAGTGCATCGACGTCTGCAAGGAGTGCGTGACAGAGTTTTAAAACTTGAAAGCTCAGGAAGGATAGTATGACTCAGTCATGAGAGATAGAAGTGGTTGGAGAACAGTTGCAAGGAGTGCGAATTCATCCACAAAGATTGAAGTGTGGAGAGAGATCTATTGCAAGGCGTGCGCGGGTCAAATTCTCAACTAAGTGTCGAAGAGATTGTTCAAAGGAACATATCAAAGAAGGAAATCTCGAGAGAAATAGAAACATAAATCTTCAAGGGGAGAATTCCTTGGATTTTCACTAAACTTCAGTGAACAAGATTCATTCTCAGAAGGAGAAGAATGATCCTAGACTGTTATATCTGGTGAAGTTGCAAGGAGGAGAACCGAGAAGTATTTCAGTACTTTGGAGGTTTGACAAGTTAAAAACTTGGAGAAAGTAAAGTCGCGATTCAATCTCAACCGTTGATTATAGGAGAATACGTGGCGACGGGATCCAAGGATTCAAAAATCGGGAGATTGGAGGTTGTGAGTGAAAGGCCTGGAGTTTTGTGGGGTCGCGAAGTCTGGATCATTGCGAGGCCAGCAAATCCGAGGAGATGTGTGGTGAGAGTTTGGAGACTCGGAGCTGAGCGCTTCGGGAAGGATTTAAGAAAGGATTCGAGATATCATCAAAGTCTGAACTGCGAAGGAGGTAGACCCATGGTCATAGATGTGGTCACTTGTGGAAGAGCATGTGTGTGTGGGTAAGATAGTTGTGGGTGCCCGTAGGGACCCAAGGAGTCGCTTCAACTCAGGAATTCAAACGATCTAAGACTGGGTGGTCAAGCATCTCTTTGGGGGGGGAAGGGGGTTTGCATCAAAATGTACCCCTTATTTTCACAATAGTCCTTTGGTTTCCCCCAATTCCCTTCCAAGGATTCAACATCAGGTCATATAGAAAGTATCAGATAATGGCCGAAGTGTCCTCAGACACACAATTTTATTAATAAGAAAAGAAATTACATAAGAAACATTGCAAGAGTTTACATCCCAACAACTCAATACTCTTGCAATGAGATATATATAAGCTAAAAGTCCTAACAAACTCAAGATATGGATCACTTATTAAATAAACAAGTGTCCATTTACAATAAATGTTATCTTAACAATCTTAAAACAAATCTCCTAATTTAGAGCCTAAGATACGACACCTCTTTAGAGTCATATCTTTTACAACAATAATGTATCTCTAAAAGTCTACATTTATTTATCAAATATTCTAGATTATTAATTTAATATTCTAAATTAATAATTTTTTTATTCTAACTTTATAAACTATTGTTGAATTTACATGCAGCAGCGAGAGCCATTCTCCTGGAGGATGGC
>CBVK0101136974.1:0-11934 GCA_900067695.1 Picea abies | reverse complement strand
CTAAGACAATTTGTATATTTTCTGGAATCTGCAATGCTAAATCTGATTTGAAAACTTTGGTTTCCCCAAATACATTTCAAAAACTTAAAGCTAAAAAATGCTATAGACATAGAGAGAGAGCTTATAATCGAATGGGACAGGTATACGTTGTAAGATGGCCACTACTGACTAGAGTAGGTAGAAAATGCATTGACAAAGAATCCCAATAAAATGTAGCTTCAATACTGAAAATTTCAAAACTATATGCTAGAACACACAATAGAGAGAAAACCTTGTAACTCAATCAGGAAATTATACATTGTAAGATTGATAATTACTCCCAACTAGAGTCGGTAAAAATGCTTACATTTTCAAAAGATCAAATCTAAAACACGCGATAGAGAGAAGACCTTATAACCCAATCGGACATGTATACGTTGTAAGATGACCACTACTAACTAGAGTAAGTAGAAAATGCATTGACAGAGGATCCCAATGAAATGTAACTTCTATACTAAAATTTTTAAAACAATATGCTAAAACACACAATAGAGAAAAAAACTTGTATAACCCAATCAAGCAATTACACATTGTAAGATTGATATTCACTACTAACTAGAGTCGATATAAATTCTTACATTCTTGAACCCTCTTGATATTGGGTAAGGATAGTACTAACTAAAGTATGGACAATATCCTTACCTTCTTGAGATCCTTTCATCATCAATAACAACAATGCACAATATCCTTACCTTCTTGAGCTCCTTTCGTCATCAATAACAATGTCCATTCAATGTTGTTGTTTCTGAGAGGCCCAACGGTAAAAAAAATCTTCTCTCCATTGAAAGAAAAATATTTTCCATCCAGTTCAGTGGCACCATATACTTCTTTGACTTTATCCATAATTTTCCTGCACAATATCTTACTAACAAACTCTTGTTGTTTACCCCCACGTTCATTAGTGATTTTGACCTACAATCAAAAGACAAAAAATTATCATTTGTCATACTAAAATCTAATAAATAAGACAGATTAGAGAGCCATTAGAAGCATGGAATTTACTCACATCGTAGTAAAATAAATCTTGGATATTTGAAAAGCCTACTCTGAAGTGATTACAGAGTAACTTAACAGGTCTACCAGCTCGACCTTGTCTAGGTCGTTTAGTTAGAACAACATGAGGAACCTCTGGGATTTTATGTGCCATTTGAGGAGGCAGGGGGTGAGGGTGGAAGAATGTCGACAACATCACTAGAAGAAGGCCCAAGTTGTGTTTCCATTTGAGGAGGATTTGGGGGAGAGGATAGCAGAACTTCAACAGATTGACTGGAAGAAGGTCCTGCTCCATCGAGACAACAAAGTAACGCATTGCACATTTATTGTTTCTTCCATACAGATATCCCGTTAACATAAGACTGTATATTGAATCATAGAATTCCTATAGGAATAAATCTTTCGAAGAAAAGCCAAAGCATCCTATCATTCTACAAGAAAAAAATATTTTCTAAGAGTTTTGGCGATGACCATATGTTTCCAATCTCATTCAAAGGACTCCTGCACATCTAGCCATATGTTTCCAATCTCATTCAAAGGACTCGTGCACATCTATAAGATGTTTGGCATGACTATTAAAATTTCTTATTAGGTTAGAGATGCAGTTGTTTCTCACCCTATTCATTTCTATTGTAATGGTCATCCTAAAACCAAGAGTTTTTTACTATTACATCCAGTAATCTCAGTTTTCACCCTAGACCATTGTTTCTACATCTCAAGTGCCATACATAGGTTAAAATATCATCTTTGAACGTATCCTAAAATAAAGGAAAACATATTCTTGATTGAGGTTCTCCAACTTTATATAAGGAAGTGTGATAGACTGTGAAGGGAAAGATTTTGACCAACATCCAACTGATTTGTTTATTACAGCTAGAAACAAATACAAGAGTCTAATATTACTTTGGAAAACTAACCTCAAAGCTAGAGAACATCAGTACAACTCCTGAGTACACACCACCAAACAAATAAATGGACTTCCCTCGCATAACAATATCTCACACAACTCACAATGAGTCACAATCTATCATAAACAACAGAGACAAAGACTTCGAGGTTTTCATGCTATAGATGATGCAAGATATGCATTACATAGTGATTTATTTTGACCATAGATTGACAATAGATCTTAAAACTGCTACAACCCATCCCTTTTGATTGTTAATGAGATCTAATCCTGTCCAAGATGAAGATACTTCTCCAAGTCAACGGTGTAATTTATGTGACGAACCCCATGACCCAATGACATGTGAACCATTTTTGGTTGCCAAAGAGTGAGAAAAGGGTAAAAAATGTTCCCATACTATAGCTATTATTGAAGAAGAGGAACAATTTTACGATGTTTGCGCTGCCATGACCAAAAACCAGGCAAGCCAAAACTAGTTAAGACCTAAAATAATGCAGAATTATGGTCTACGGAGTATTGGATCGAACATAATTAGGGAGAATAAAAAATATGCCCTTGTTTAAGGTCTAGAGTATCAACCTACACCCGCTACCCAACCACAAAATATTGTTGTTTCAGCTCAGAATAAGGTAGTTTTACCGCCCAATTACTTACCTTATAACATGGCTAATGATATGGCTGCTCTAAAAGCAAATATCAACTTTTTATATGTGCTCTGAGCCCCTGAACAACAACAAAACCTCAACAAAGCCCTCGTTGATTCTTGATTGAGGGTTCAAAGGATTTAGATCCGATGTTTTTAGTAGCTTGATTTGCCTTTATGGCTGGATATTGAAATGAATTGGTTGGCCTTTTCTCTGAAGATTGTGCAAACTAGGATCCAATTCTGGCGAGACCGGTGAACCAACACTCAAAACCCTAAATAAAACACATTGAATGTCACAAAGAAAACTAACCTCAACTGCAGAGAACAACACTTCCACTTATGATTCCAAACCAACAAAACATGGAAAAATTACTTTGCAACGAGACACATATCTATTTAGTGATTGTTTTCAAGGAAACACTCGACAGGATTTAAAAAACCAGAAAACTAGAGGAAGTTAAGTCGGAGCTCTTACCAAATCGTGGAAAGAGAACACTGCAGCAAAATCAGTGGAGCTCTTACCAAACCGTGTAAAGAGAACGCTACAACATCCAACACTGTAACGACTTCAAACTAGGAAGCTACAAGAAGTGTTTCATGTGAGGAGCTCTTACCAAACTCAGAGGAGCTCTTACCAAACCTGTTCTGACAACCCCACTCCATGAGACGATAGAGACTCCAACTATCTACGCTGGTTTGACAAAACCAACCACCTGTTCTGACAACCCCCTGCTCCCTGACAATGTGTGATGACATACCGCCGCCACCCCCTAGATAGAGTGCTCGATGCGGACGTAACGCAATAAAACCATAGCTTAAACCTTGTATATGTGCCTCAGGAACTGTGCAAACACATATTGCAAATTTCCCAAAACTTAATGTCCCTGCTATGGCATGGACATAAAAACTACAATGGTTTATGGATGGAGTTGTATCATTCTTATCTAGCATTTATTTTATTGACTCTCACATAAAGGTTAAGGTCTTTAGCACAAGTTGTTAGTGTCTTTATCATGGAAAATTAAGCAATAAGTTGCTTTCTTAGTCAAAATGATATTGTGAATTAATAACACATAAAGGCTCGTCAGACACATGCAAGAAGATGGAAAGTGAATAACAAATAATGATATGTTCAACTTCATGTATATCATGATGAAGTACATTTGTTTTCAAGCAAGTTCTGCTATTTTATAATAAAGAAATTCATCAATGCTTAAATCAATTGAATATGCAATGTAAAGTATAAGTTTGACTAAATTGAGATCAAAAGTGTGAGTTAAGTCTTGCATGCACATTTATCGAGTAAAGATATAATTGGAGATGCACATTTATCAAGTAAAGATCTAATTGGAGAGTATTTTTTGTCTAGGTTATAAAATTTGAGAAAACTCTCGAGTACTTCTCCTCTATGACCAATCAACAAAAGAGCTTGAAGTCATTACAACATTATACTTGTTATGAGCTCAACATGTCACTTGTGGGAATTGAACCTGAGTGGGGAGTATAAAAAATTCCTCCCAACCACCCAAGCTAAACCCAATTGACAACAATGCCACAACATCTTGTGAAGCACCACCTTTATTATTCCCTTTATTATTCAATTAGACATATAAATATGTTTAAATAAGAGTATTTAATTGGATAAACAAATATTCTAAATAAAAAATTCAAATATAATATATGCTTTAAATAAAAAAAATGTTATTAATAAAAAAAAATACCTATTAATATTTTTAGAAAAAGTTAGAGTTATTATTAATATACAACTTGAGTGGTCCTAATGGTTAAGAACACATGTTCAAATCCAGAGGGGGTAGGGTATGTTGCGAATAATATTTATTTGTTAAATGCTCCAACACATTGTAAAATAATATTTACTTTAATTTATTTATAAATAAATTTTAGTTTAGATAGTTCGTTAAATTGGCTAGAAAGGTTAAAGGTTTAAAATGGATAGAGTACCTCATTTTCGTACCATTCGTGAAGGGTGAAAATTTGTTTTAAAAGTTCAAAAATAATTTCTCAACCAAATTTTTTTATCTTTTCCAGGAAATGTACTAGCAGAAAACCCTTTGAATACTTCCCCATGTTCCATGGATGGTAAGCAGGGTAAATTGTTGCCCTTATTAAGGGGCCTTGCCCTGATGAAATCAAAAGAATCGAACCCGTGACCTACAAAAAGTATGATATTTATTTCTCTCTCTCTCTCTCTCCTCTCTCTATATATATATATATATATATATATAGATAGATAGATAGATAGATAGATAGATAGATAGATAGATAGATAATGATTATCCTCATTACCAATTAACCACTTAATTATAATGAATTCTATCACTTTTAAAATATGTATAATTTATAAAGATTTAATTGTAATAACGCAAATGGCTTTATAGATAAAGAAGAGTTGGAGAATTTAGAATAAAGAAGAGTTTGAGAATTTAGAGCTCCCACTAGACATTTTCCAATAATAACCCAGGTTGGAAAGTTTCACTAAAGTTGAAACATTTTACACATTAGGTTTTGAGATGCACATTAAAATTTGTTTGTAAATAAATATTTATATATTGTGGAAGTCAATAAATCCATTACAAAATTTTAGTGATTTTTTAAACATTTGGCCGAGGTCAAACTTTTATATATTATTGGTGTATTTCATATTAAAATGGCAAGCAAGTAATTTCCTTTTTTTTAAAGTAAGTATGAACTCCATTTTCATATATGTTCAACGCAAGTTCAATGCTGAGAATGAAGTTTTTTGCATTATGGTGTTTATATCTTTGCAATTTGTTTAACAAATGTTTATGGTAGTAAAATCATTAACCATTAGGTATGCTTCGAACGAGTCCTTGAAATTCAGGAGCAGTTGGAATGGGGGATCATCTTTGATCTTGATGGAAAAGAAAGAAATTCATTTGCATGGGGGATATGTAGAAACTCCAATAATTAGGCATCTTTAGCCCTCTACATAATAATTTCTCTATTAATGCCCCCCCTTCCCATGGGAATGAGATCCATAGATACCACTAGAAACCCAAAAATAACCACAATCATATATTTTGAGTTAATTATCAATCTCATGAGAAAGTGAGTTCGGCAAAGCAGTGCCAATTTAACAAGATCCATTCAAAGAATAAGGGAAGAAGAAGTGTGGTTCAAAAAGGAGGAGTGTTCTCATGTTTTGAGGACTCTTAAAAGGAGAGAAGATGTGTTAGCAAAATCAAGTTGTCAAATGGAGCAAGGTATGTTAAAGGATCAACATGGCACTAGAAATGTCTTAATCCCATATTTAATTATGAGTTATAAAAAAATATGGAAGCGGTGTGAGGGCGAGGAAGGCAGGTAGGGGGCTAGTATATTAATCCAACAAGGTGAAATCAACAAAATAGTGGAGGATGATGTGTCACTCTTCAAGAAATCAAGTTGTCAAATGGAGCAAGGTATGTTAAAGGATCAACATGGCACTAGAAATGTCTTAATCCCATATTTAATTATGAGTTATAAAAAAATATGGAAGTGGTGTGAGGGCGGGGAAGGCAGGTAGGGGGCTAGTATATTAATCCAACAAGGTGAAATCAACAAAATAGTGGAGGATGATGTGTCACTCTTCAAGGTCATCACCTGGCATGCACATCAAATAAATTTGCATCTTGTGGAGAGCACTTCATGCTCAAATCTCCGCGTGACACCTTTTCATCCGCCCCTCCTACAATTAGTATTGCAGGTAATTGCAAGTGAGATATTGTGGGCACGTGAACTCGTGATGATTTTGCGTGGTGGAGGTTCATTATTTTCTGGAGGTGTCCAGATGGGGGGCTTCACTCTCCAAGGAGATTTTATGGTTTCAATTTGGTGTGGGCTATTTTCTTTGGTTCCTTGGCTTAGTCCATGTGTATTTCCCCTACGTCTTCACAAGAATTGGGGGGTCAATGACTTCTAACTCCTCTTTGTTGTTAATTTATTAGGTGTCCAAGGGAAATTGGAGTGGATTGGGCATAGTCTTAGCGTTTGGAAATCAAGTGTTGTTGATGCATGTCCCCCTACTCTTTGATAAGTATTGACTATGAATATGAGTCACAAGCATGTTGGATGGTGTGTAGGGTGAAAAATCTCATAGGTTTGAAGGTAGTTGAGGGCGCATGAAGCTGAGATAATGGAAGTTAATGCAATTGCACATAATTCATAGGTGAAGGAAAAATGAAGAGGGAACAAGAAAATAAGAAATGACTTTGGTCATGGAGATCGTACGCAACTAGGGTCAAGAAATTATGCAGCCGAGAGAGAAATTCTGGAAGTTGAAGTTGGTGGTGAACGAGATGTTGGGTTAGCAAAGCACAACTTAGTCTCATTTTCTCTATGTTGGGTCATCCACGGATATAGGAGAGTCAGTTCAGCAGTGTCTCCTAGACAAGGACAAAGGAAATGGTGGTATGAATTTCATGAATTTTGATCTTATGCTCTGTCAAGGGAGTTTTCCATGGTAATTTTACATGTTTTCTAAACTTAGTTTGATGTTAGGGGACCTTATTAACATCTATACTCATAGAAATGTTTAGAAATAGTATTATGGACATCTAATTGCACTTCCAACAGTGAAGATGTGATTTTGTGAAGTATAGAACTATGTTGATAGCCTTGTAAACTTTGATGTATTAGACTATTGACCAACGAGGTTGCAACAACTTTGGTAATATAAAATAATTGTTTATGTCCAAAAAAATAAAAACAAGTCCTTAAAATTCAATAAGATAAATAGATACAAAGGCCCAATTAAAAAGACATTACATAAATAGATACAAAGAGAAGCTTTTGCACCTATCTAAGATAAATCCTAAGAGATTTTGGAGGTAAATTTTGACTCGTAAACGTGGATAGTTTTTAGGATGGAAATTAATCTTAGAATGTAGAAACCTTGGTGAATCTTACCAGTCCTTGATATGAAAAGTGTCATGACCCCACAAGACACCTGAATGGATCTTGTGATTGTTCACCTGCTGAGGGTGTGCAACACCGCAACAGTTATCACTTACTTTCTTGGCACACCAAGAATACTTCGTTCGGACTACGTGTTGGCGCGCAGTAGGCAGACCCAAGGTTCAACATTAATTCACCAACAAATCCCAAGATAACGGCCCTTTCAGCATCACCAATGAGCAAGAGAATTCTCACATGAGGTCTTGTGCTTCTCTTGTGAGTCTTCAACTTCTCTTCATTGTCTTGCACCGCCTTGTGCAACTACCAGTTCCCTTGCTACTCGAAACGCTTCCTCTTGTTGCATCTCTAACTTCTGCACATAATCATGTTGTTTTTCTCTTAATTGTCTCATGTCTAAGTATAGACACCTGTTCTCTGTGAGTGCATTCATCTTTTCTTCCATCGGTAGAGTGCTCATGGTTTCCTTAAACGTTTGTGCCCTATCCTACATGACCCGCAACTTCTGCCCAATTTTTTGTAGCTCTACATCTTCTATCAATTGCGTCTACACTTGTGTGCTTTCGTCGTACAACTTGTCACACTCCTCCTCTAAAATCTTTATGATTTCTACTATCATTGAAATTGTCTTCTCTCTATATTCCCTTTCTTCTAGTGGAGTGCTTGGTATCTGACGTGCTTCCAAATAAGTAATCTTTGTGCAGAACCCCCGAATACATTCACCGATCTTTGTCACTTATTCCTCTAATGGCGCGTCTTCCTCCCTAGGAATTTCAAGAATAATATTATAAACCTCTTGGATTGCCTATTTCACTCTTTCTATCCTTTGTGTGGCCTCATCCTACTCCAGTCTAATTTGATTACATTTTGCTTGCAACACATCCTTATCTGCGACTGCCTTTGTTGACTTTGTTGACGTGGACATCACACGTAATTTTAGCTCCTACGTCACACTTGTCTGTAATCCATGGAACACTTCTACCGGAAATTGAGATAACACCAAGTCAATATGACTAAGTGCTTTTGCATGCTCCTATAATTATGTCATACGGAACTCTAAAGCTCCCGCTGCAATTTTCATCACTTGTCTCTCTCCTGATGTCACAGATGGGTGAGATGTCATTTGTTGTGCCTCTTTGTTTGTCATGATTGCCATCTGCTCTTGTTTTCCTGTTCTAACTTGTGCAATCCTGGTCGTCTCCAAAATTTGTTGCAGTGCGACAATTTGCGCTTGCACATCTAAGTGCCTTTCTTCTTGCTTCTATGTCGCTCGCTCAAAATATTCCTCAGTCACCTCCTTCACATGATCTGCAATATTTTCTAAGTAATCCTCTGACAGGGCCTGGTTTTCCACTTCCTTAATTTCTTTCCTCTTCTTTCGTTGTGGTACTGATTTTCCCGTATCATGTTCCTTCCGCTTCTTTTTTGTGCATGGTACTATCTTCTGTGTTGTTGCTGCTTCATTTCCTTCATGTTCTTCTTCTTCATCATCGTCTCCTATATCTTCTATTTATGGTTGTTGTGTCTCTGGTTGCTTTGTTTCTGTCGGTGGGATCTTCCAGTCAACATCCCAATCTTCCATGATGTGTCCCATTTATTTTTCAATTACCCTGTGTCTCATGGGAAACCATTCTTGAGTTGTGTCCTTCTTCGCTTGAACATGCATGTGATGGCGCCATGATTTAAATCACGCAATTGCCTTGTACGCTTCTCCACCTACAGTAATATGCACGGTGTCCTATGGATGCTCTCCCGAATAACCTCCTTATAGATGTAGAACACAATGTTGTTATCCTATTGTCTTTCCTTGTGTATGGTATGCCACAACTTAGTGTATCTTGTTGTCAAGCATGGTTTGTTTGTTACTGAAAAAATTGTGAGTCCTCTGGCTCCCTCCAAGCCACTAACGTTATCAGTATCAACTAACATGTGTAATGAAATTCCATACCTCTGTCTTGAGCTTCCCTACAGTCTATCAGAAACTAGTTGACTAAGAAAGTCGCCTAGTTCATTTGCATGCCTTCTACGCACTTGTGTCGTTGCTATTGCACCTGTTGGCACTTGATCTTTGTGACACTTCCTCAACAATTTTCAAGCCAGTACTTGTGTTGCAAACTTGATGCACTCGTCATTGATACTTTCTAAATCAAGCATGTGCACTCCTCTAAACATATCAAATTTCTCTCTTGTTCTTTATGACAAATATTTCTCGTTCAATTTGTCCGAAAATAGGGGTGATGCATCCTCCCTTACCATTAGCAACCTAGTTATCTGTGCAATCAATTATGTGTCAATGGGTAGGGATGTGTCCAGCCATAGGTATCATCCATGAGCACAGTTGAACAACATCTTAATGCATGCATTCATATTGACACTCCTACCAAAGTGTGGGATATCTAACAGGTTCAAAATCCATGTTTTCATCAACCTTGTTGCCCAAGGCTGTGGCTAAACCTTGATAAATGATGTCTTTGAACAGATGAAAGTCTTCAGGTATTTCCTTGGTTCTAAATCCAAGAACTTCTTTTCATCTGACAGATCGTGATCTACAAACTTCAAGCTCGATATTGCTCCTATCATATCCCCTTCAATTATTACTACGGGTGGAATTTCTGGTTCCACGATCTCATACTTTGCTTCCTTTTGTAACTTGATTGGCCTCGTTGAAGGCTTTCTTGGTGGTATGTAATCCTTTGGAAAAAAGTTTGGACTCAAATCTAACACAGATGCTCCTGGAGTCCCTTTCTGTATTGGTGCTACCGGTGGATTTGCGCATTGTTTCTTGGTCCCTGATGCTTATGTCATTGTTGCTTTGGGTGGCGCCATGTATTTCTACAACTATTGTCTGTAACTTTTCTTACTTTTCTCTATTTATGTTTGCTCAACTTTCTACTTTGGTTGCTTCTATGAAAACTCCAAATAACAATAACTTATGGTCGTCAACCCTCAACTGCTTTTATCACCTATCTCCAGTTGTTTATGTTCTTCACGCCCTAATTTGATGTCCAATCCACTTACCTTTGTATTAAATGCTTGCCTTAACCTTTCATTAAATTTGTATCCTTTTCAGATTATGTGTTAGATTTTCCATCCTGTCAAAATCTTCTTGCCATTCTTCATTTATGATTATGCAATGCCACTACTTATGTTGTCAAGTTTGATCTTTAATGTCTTCAACCATCATATGCATGGATACTCTCTTTTTCCTTTCTCCACAGTTCACCTTCATATTTCTTGTCTGCATCATTTTCTTCCAACCTTAAAATTTTGTTATTGCTTTTCTTCTTTTTCATTTTCTTTTTATAATACACTATAATACAATTACTATGGTACACATACTGCACGTTGAGAATAGTGGCGCAAAAGTATGACTGTCTCTATACAGTTTCATTCAACTATTGTTAACCCATCCTTCCACAACTTCTCCATTCAATACTGTAACTAAACAACACCTACATCTGTCACAAACCTGATCATGTATGGGCCTAACCAATGCATATGAAACTTCCCTGGGTGTTGCAAAAATTTGTTGTCATAAAGTAACATTGAGCCTCTTGTCTAAAACTTCTTTTGTTAAATATGTCTGCCATTACAAGATTTATCGCGTGCTTTATGAACTTGCTCATGAAAACCTGTGACAAAACGATCTTCTTCTAATTACATGAGTTATGACAGTCTCTTCTCCAATGCACTCGGATCTGTAAGTTATGTCAACGCAACAATGTGCAAGCTCGGTACTGTAAATTCCATAGGCATAATAACTTCTTGACCATATGCCAATCTAAATGGATTTTTTCCTGTTAGCTTCTTGATTGTAGTCCTATATGCCCATAACATTGTTGGAATCTTCAAGTCCCAGTTATGTTGACTTACATTAAAAACCTTCGTTAGTGCATGTTCCAGGATCTTATTGAATGCTTCTACTATTCCATTTACTTGAGGATGATACGGTGTACTCTTCTGATGATGAATCTTAAACTCCTTTGTAAAAGTTGCAATATTTTGATTCATAAAATGAGTTCCCTAATCACTCATAAGTATTCATGGGAATCCAAACCTTGTAACCACATTTTCAAACAAAAAATCGTGCAGTTGTCTTTGCACTACATGTTGGATTACTTGGGGGGGGAATCAGTAATAGCACAATAAAATCATTTTTAACCATATAATCCAAGTGTTATATCAATGAATAATTATCATACAATAACTGCAGAGTAAATAAGCAATGAAAAAATGAACAAACATACACATACACAATACACCAGTGTTTTACATGGAAACCCAAATCGGGAGAAAACCACGAAATGTTTTTTCTTATATGTCTTCAAGAATTATAGTCATTGGAAGCACCAAATTCCTTTGTTTTCTAGCTGCAACTAGAAGGAGGCTCCAAGCCCCTAGTTTCTCAGGCTAC
>CBVK0101136944.1:0-29833 GCA_900067695.1 Picea abies | reverse complement strand
ACCAACCCTAGGAAGCACCAACTCCCTTGTCTTTAGGGAACCAACCCTAGAAAGCACCAACTCCCTTAAATTTAGGGCACCAACCCTAGGAAGCACCAACTTCCTTATCTTTAGGGCACCAACCCTAGGAAGAACCAACTCCCCTATATTTAGGGAACCAAGCCTAGGAAGAACCAAATCCGTTATCTTTACTTAGTGAAGGATATGAATCCTTTCGTGCTCCTCCCTTCCACCCTCATTGCATAAGAATCATCAGTTCCTCTTCTTGGACTCTGCTTCTGTTTTGATCTTCTAATCTGGACTACAAAGACGCTTTCTTCTCACCATTCTTTCTTGTTTTTATAATCTTCCAACTGGTGTGAGCTATGAAGCATTGTGTCCCTTTGTTTGGACCATCAAACCTCTTCATTTTAAATTAACAATAATCTCTATTGTTATTCAAACATTATTGTGAAGGATTTTAATTTAGTGAGAGTGCTTTTCATAAATCGATCACAGGTATTGATTGATTTCTTTTAACTTGATTCCATGTCTCTACAAATATTGCAGAAATCGAATTCTGCAGAGGCGCTTCCTTCAAACCATTTACATGTGACCATATTCACAAAACCACAGGCTTATTAATTAAGCGATGTACCCAGTGCCTCATGGATTATGTGTTCATAAGCCATGACTGGGGGATGGAACCTAGTCCTCTTGTACTTCGACCTTCAGACAATTTCTCTCTCATCCAATCTTCTAGAGCTTCAACTCCCCGAAGTAGTTACCTCTCACAAGGATTGATCTAATGGGAGCTTCAACTCCCCGAAGTAGTTACCTCTCACAAGGATTGATCTAATGGTTAGCATGATTCCCGAAACCAAATCAACAGTTTAGCTTTGATATGTACACTATCCTTCCACTGCTTAATCCAATGACTATGACTTAATCAAAGATTGATATGGATGACCATTATTTACTTCAGGACTCCGGGGCTTTCAGCCTCTGCAATCTTTCAACCTTCTAGAGTACATTTCGTCGAAGTAGATCATACGATCGATATTTGTTTTTCTGTAGATAGATGATCCTAGCTTGTCTAGAGGTTTCAAACAAATCAATGGCTATGAATTGATCTACAATTTAGTGGACGGTTCTCATTTACTTCAGGAATTCATCTCTTTAGTACTCCGATCTTTGCAGTATTTCAACTCTTCCGGAGCAAATTTTGTCAAAGTGCTTATTAGCACTTTCTGCTTGATAACCTTCACAAATCCAGGAGCTAGGACCGTGGGCTTAACCATTCCAAGTGTTTGATCTAACAATCATGATTCATCTTGGAGGATCTTAGATCAACGACCAACGTTAGTTTGTGACTTCGCACTTCGGCGCTTTGGGATGCTACTGGTGGTAGACGTTGGTTTCCCCCGAAGGACATACTCCTAAAGTGACATAACTTGTTGATGTCACTGTCGACTTGGCACTGGCCGAGTGACTACCACGTGTCACTTATATTCATGACATACACATACCTAAAATGCTAATTGGACCTTGACACTTGTCATCATTTGATTGTGCCACGTGTCCTTGGTGACATGGATCTCCTGATGTGTCACATGTCCTACTCCTGGATCTAACAGTCGTAGGTACTCCAGATCAACGGTTGACTGGATTTCCTAATGCCATGGTTGACATGACTTTGGAACTTCGGGGCTCCGGAGGTCCAGGTAATTGTTACTCCAATTTTCACCGGAGTTGGTCAGTGCCGAAGTGGTCAACATGTTTCTTGGTGTGCTCTGAATAGATCAATGGCTGAAGAAAATTCTTGATCCGATGGACGACGAGAGTTCGTGAATCCGTAGCTTCGGGGCTTCGGAGGTCCAGGTAATTGTTACTCCAATTATCACTGGAGTTGGTCAGCACTGGAATTGACTACCTTATAATCTGGCGGTTCAACTTTTCCATTCCAGATCGATGACTAATACTTAACTCTAGATCAAATCTTGATCTAACGGCTGGGAAACCATTCGAAGCTCATGCTTCAGATCGGACGATTGAGATTAAATCCTTCCCAACCTCAAAATTCACCTCGATCTAACAATCCTGGATTGTCCCAAAATAAGAATGAACGACTCAAGTGCGTCATCTCTTATGAGCTTCTATTTAACGTTCTTCATCTTGATCTGTTCATCGCTATTTCTCTGAGCTTTTAATCATTGTTTGTGCATTCTTTTATGTAGTGATCTTTATTTTCTAACCCTACTGAGCTTTGGATTCCTTCTGAACATGGATCTTTGCATGCTTTGATCTCGTGCAATCTAATACAATGCCTCTCCTGATCTTTCAGTAGATTCCTCTACTCCTCGCGCTATGTTTTATGCGCAACTTCCTACGTTATTTCTCCTCAACTTTTAGGATCTCAAAGACATATAATGATAATACCATATTGGTATTCTTGACATCAATTCCATAATCAACATTAATCATTTTGGACCTTCTTTGACATCAATGCCAACACCATAACACCATGTCCAACAAAGGTAACCCCATTTTCACTAAATTATCAAACTTGTTGGAAAAAGATTCCACATTCCTTTTCAGTGCTATGCATTCATTCTGAGCTTGTTGTATCAGATTCCTCTCTGTGAAGATTCTTTCAGTTTCCATTACCTTTGTTGTCCTATCATTAACACCTTTCTTCAACAATGTATCTCTAGAATTTGAATTTAGGAATTTTATGATCTGAATGGATACTTGTGGTCTTATTCCCAATTCATGAAATGATTTTTGTATCACCTCATCTGCTTCATCTACCAACAACATTTCATCATCTATGATTTTGAAGTAATCCAAAAGTCTGGTTACTTCATTGATAATTCCATCCTAGATGAGATGGTTGGCTCATACCAAATATGGTTTTCCCGACAACTTAGTCTTCATTTGCTCCATATCAGTCAACATTTTATCCTTTAGCTTTTGATATTCTTAAAAAGTTTTGTCATCGTCTTTGATTTCTTCTTTCTGCTCTAAGATTGTTTTCTCCAGGCTTTCGATCTCAACACCTTTCAAATTTAAATATGTTAATGCCCTTGATAGTCCAGTTGTTGGATCTAATGTTTTTGCTACTTGAGAAGAGGAAGGTCCTCCTTTTAGACTTTCAATTTGTTTTTCATACATTTCCATCTGTTGAACTTGGTCCAATTGTCTTGATTGATCATTGGTTCCTGACTTTGACTCACTTTGAGCTGCCACACCTTTGAGCTTTTCTGCAAACATCACTTCTGCAGTCATAGTAGAGCTTGTTTTCTTTGGCATTATTTCTTCAGGCAACTCTATTTCCTCTTCTTCAATTTCTTATAACTTATGCTTCCTCGATGATCCTTCTTCACTTGTTTCTGAACCTTTCAAAGTAGACTCGAAATGATTATTTTTATATGTCTTTTCAAATTGTTGTGGAGTTTTTGTGATTGGAGATTTTGTTGACTGCTCCAATGCTTTTCCATGAATCTGTAAAATGTTTAGAACATCTTCAAAACTGTCTTGGTTTGTCAATATATCCAATTGTGCTTTTTGTTGATGTTGATAAGGACTTTTCCCATGTGAAATTCTTTTTGATGAAATTATGTCGTGAGGGTCATAATTCCATGGTTGTCCTTGTTGTAATCCTAGGGTTGAAAGTATCTTCGTTGTAGCCTGTAGTGTTGACCTGGTATTCACAATGAAAGGACCTACTTCCTTCTTTAATTTGAAAGTCACCTTATACTTGTTAGGCACAAAATGAATTTCATCAAAGTTTAATCTATGCCTAATATATTCAAGAGCGAAAATCCTGGGAGTCATAAAAACTTGTAAGCGAAATGGAGCAATTTGACATCCGTAAATCCTTATTTCAGTATAATGTTCACAGACATAGTAGTCTCCCACTCTTGTGTCTAGGCGTAATTGTAACAATTTCTTGCACTCAGGAAATATTCTAGCAGGATCTTGATTATATATGATTTGGTAAGCTTTGGACATAAACTGATCCACATATTGTGAAAACTCAACAGTTAGAGGCTTTTTAATAATCAGAGAAGTCTAATGAGAGATTGAGGAAGGGTTACCAAGGTCATCTTCAACTTTTAACCCTAGTTGTGTGAAATGAAAAGCTTGTGTAAAGAGAAAGAGATGAACCAGATAAGACTGGTATCTGAAGCTTCTGAGAGTCTCAAATTCAGAAAGTTGATAATGGATTTGATTTGCTATGAATTGGGCGTAATTGAATTTGGTAATGGGTTTGGCTGTGATAGGGAAAATTGAGACCAATATCCCTAATACAAATTCATCAACTGTTAAATCATTCACTTTCCCTAATATCATACTAATACAAATTCATCAACTGTTAAATCATTCACTTTCCCTAATATCATAGAAATCATTGAAATTATTTTCTGAGAATTCTCAGGAAAGAGGTTCATTTGAATGACAACATTATCTCTAGGCACATCAAGGTTTGCACAGAGGTAAGATTGTAGTAAAGAAACCCTATCTTTTGATTCCAGTTCTCTGAAGGATTTGGATTCCACTAGCTCATTTAATGGTTCTCTATTAGAGTTAATTGACCATCTCATCATCTCATTTATAGTCTGGGCGTTTAATTCACTTAGAAAATACCCAAATTTAGAGATTATGATTCTTTTGATTAGAATATAATTCTCGGCAAACCATACTATGAATTATGGGAAATGGTAAACCTAGGGAACTATAAATTTGGAAAGGTCAGACTCCCATGCATAATAGTCTTCAACTAAATCCTAGAAACCTTGTTTCTCCTATTGATTTAACACAAAGGTATCAAATGATAACACATGATCGAACACGTCCTTATCACTATCGACAAGGTCTTCCTCTATGAGGTTTATAATTTTCACTCTCTATGGACTGTGATGTCTGCATTTTGATATTGATAACAGAAGAATAATAAGGTTTTAAAATTACCCATGGAGGATGTTGACTGAGATAGGTATCAAACTGGAGGAATAACGACGAATCTTTGCAAGAATCGTTGATTGGGTGCTTAAACACTTCATCAACTCAAAGTAAATTAAACATTTGACCCTTTTCCCCCTTTTACCTTTAGAAATACATACATGTCATTAAATTATTAATGGAAAATTAATTGCAAATTCAAATTTTACATTGTTCGCCAGTTGATGTGATTTTGGACACATGTCGGCCCCATGTCTATTACAGGGGGGTCAGGTGTGGTTAGGCTAACCACACATCTTGGGGGACACAATTGATAGATGGGCACCATGTCGAAAGGATTTTAACCATGGTAAAGTCTTGTTCCCCCCTCCCCCTTTGTGTTAAACGTCGAGCACGGGGGGGTCGTAATTCACTATGAGTCGTCCAGAGCGCATGGGCTAATCTACATGAAATAACATGTTTATTAATATGAAATTATATAACAACGAAATATAAAGCCTATATTAAGTTTAGACTATATTAAAACTTAAATGTGTTATCTAATAAAGTTTCAAACAATAAACCTTTGTTTTATTTAAAATAAAAACAACTATTATAAACAAAATCTATTTCATTTATTCGAATTTTAACTAGTTTTGTTTTTATTTTCTTTTATTGTTTTATTTGTTTTTTATGTATTTTTGCAAGACCAAAATGCCTTATTATTCATAACTTATAAGTTATAAAATTTTCAAATTTATAAAAAATTGGACTATGTTACAACATCTGGCTCCATGTGGGGATGGTGTTTCCTTGCGAGACACTAAAGAACATGTAGACCAAGTGCCTTTTATTGGGTTATGGAATCATTATTCTACAGAAAACTTGATAAAATAATCCTACGAATGATGTTTTCGTTATGAAATCACAAAAAATCCTCTTCTCACTTTTAGATTAATCTATGATTGAAGGAATTGAATGACCATTGATGTCATAATTCAACATGCTCGTTATAGAATATGACCAAAAAAGATAAAAAAAAATTACAATCATCCAAATTTATTTTGGAGTTGTTTATCGTAATATAAGTCTAAATTTTGGCTTAGGAGTCAAATTTGTAATTAGTGTTTTTTGCTTCAAGGAATTTTATATTTCCAAGAGTATCTAGGTTAGAACAGAGTTGTTTTCTGAGAAAACTAATTTTAATTAAGTATTATAGTAAAGATACTCATTGACATTCCTCCTCATTCTTATGTTGTTGCTACACTGCCAAAAAGCGTCCATAGCCTATGCACCCCGACATCACAGGCCTTGCTTCACTGCCAACGAGCATCCATAGCCCTAGTGAAGATACTTGCATTTCCCACTTGAATTTCCTTTCACCATCTCTTTAAGTTTGTTTGACATTTTATAGGAGATGGGAAAAAGCAATATGCTTCTTGACATTTAAGGGATGATGTTTGTTAGGCGAGTATGAGTCAGATATGTTTGAGTTATAAAGTATACTAATAGATTTTTCATTTTCTCAGATATAGCTCCATTCTTTTCAAAATATCTTATTCTAGTAATATACCTTGAGTAAAACAACAAAACTACAAGTTTGACTCTAAAGCCTTTATTTAGAAAGAGATTACCTAAAACAAACCTTTTCAAATTTAGTAAGTGTGTTATTATATTTTCCTTTCTGGTTTTTAGTTAACTTGTTAAAACCCTAATCAATGGTTCACGATAGTTAGTTCTATCAATATTATTTAGGATTTTGAGAAGGGAAGAGATTATGTGTTTATTTGTTTTGATGAATCTAAGTTTAATTTTATCCTAAATCTTCTAAAAATAAAGAAATGACTTAAAGAAAAATCAAAAGAAACCGACTATATACAATGAGTGAAAGAATACAAATTTAAAATTGGATGAAATGTTTCAGAAATCACCCATTGACAAATAATTCCAACATATTTCCTTCCAAATTCTGAAGAGAAAATGAGTTTTTTCCCTCTATTGCAAAAATCTTGTAGGGTCCCAACCATAAATTATGAAACTTTCCATGATTTCCAGGATCTTCTCTCCTACTATCCCATTTTAGTACTAGATAACCAGGGGAAAAATCTCTCTGTTTTGCTCTTCTGTCAAAGATAGCTTTCATCTTATCTTGATATTCCTTGAATTTTTGGTCAACTTGCTCTCTGGTCTGTTGCACTTCAATTAGTTGGTTCATTCTTCTAGTGAGATCATTAGGTTCTCCTTCACTATCCTACACCAATTTCATCATAGACAAAGCAAGGTTAATAGGGAAAACAACATCAATGCCATAAATCAATTGAAAAGGAGATATACATGTAGATATTTTAGTGTTGATTATATTGGCCATGTTAGCACCTAAAATTGCAGTTTCGCTATAGGAAGTTTCGGTAGCGAAATGAGTGGATTATTAGAAGAATTTGCTACATGAAGTTTTTCTTTCAAAAGCCCTAGTTATTAGCACCTAAGTTTGATTCTGTCAAAATATTTAACCTTCTCGCCAATTGTGTGTCAAATTTGCTAAATCCTCCAAATTACACCAACTTTGTTAAGTCTCCCATAGCCTCACACTTTCAACGCGATGAAGTATCGCAATGTGTTCATGTGTTCTTGTCCTTTCATGGATCAAAATCTAGCCTACTACTCTTTTGATTCCATTTGAAGAAATTCCAAGTTGCCCTTGCCTTATTTTACCCAAAGTCAAATATTAAAAATTATTATTTTGAAATCATTTTATTATAAATGATTTTATTTATGATAGTTTTTTAAATTAGATTAAATACATTTAAATTAGATTGAATACATTATTCATTCATTATAAAATTTTGGGTAAATAGAAACAAAAAATTGAGTTCTTACCCAATCTCGAAGCCGATATCTAATCTTCATAGTCAACCAAGTTCCATCACTATGCACCAATAACCATCAAACAATGCACAAGTGCCCGAGACATAGTGTCAAGCATCAAGCACCCACGAGTGTATATCATGCACTACACATCCATAACATTACCATATTCCACCGAATATAAGCACTCTCAATTTCTTTTCCCTCGTTTATGTGGGATATACCCCACAAACACAAAAACACAAAAATGCCTAGGTTTTGATCGTTTGATGGAACCACATAATTATGTATCTACTTGGCATGACTATTTTCTCAACGAGTTTGAAACGCCTAATGTCCATAAAAGCTAGTATTTACAGGGAGTAGAAGGGCATTATTGTTCGATTTGTGATTGGTCACAGTGTTACATCGGGTGATATTTTGAATCGAGCAATTAATGACTCGCAACAATGGGGAGTTAGGTACCAAAAACTTGATTACTGGAAATTTGGCGAGGATGAAAACGAGCACTTTAGGCATGATACTTATCAGTTGTATGCAATCTTGAAGGATCTGGCAACATATATATCAAATTCTTCATAAATATTCAAATGGGGATGTATCCTTGGGATCCTGGTCTATTGGATTAGAACATATTGATGATCACCAACTATGTTGTGGAACCCTTCCAGATTGTGAATGGAACATTTGTGTTGCCTCATTTGATTGGAGCTGCAGTAGTATTCACAATTTTGTTGATATACTCTAAGAAGTGCATCAACGATGTCGGATTCGGGCGCCTTGCTGTAATGAAATCTATGATTGTAGGCACTGTCACAATGAAGTCGTGAGCTCCCAAGATATAAATTTAAATGGGTTATTTGCTCTCTCTGTGACACTGAGAAAAATGTTAAGCAAGTTTGTGAGAACTGTGGTGTTAAAATGGGTGAATATTTCTGTTCAAAATGCAAGTTTTCTTTTGATGATGACATATCAAAGAAACGATATTATTGTGATGATTGTGGGATATGCAAGGTTGGAGGTTGGGACAACTTTTTCATTACCAGAAATGTGGTTGTTAATATACAATGGGTTTGCAAAAGACTCACTCCTATGTAGAGATCTCAATGCGCCATAATTGTCCAGTTTGTTTCGAATCTCTAAAGGCGATAATTGTTTTGTGTTGTGATCATACAATGCATGGGGACTATTTATTTGAAATGAAAATGCACTCTTAGTATTCATATCCATTGTGCTCCAAGTCAGTCTATAATATGTCCCTAATCTAGGAACAAATAGATCAAGAGATTGCAATAACACCTATGCCTTGTGACTATCAAGATAAGATGGTCTAGATCCTATGCAATGATTGTGACACCTGCTCTGAGATCTAGTTTTATATTGTTGCACATAAGAGTTTAAATATCAAATCCTACAATACTCGCTAAACAAAGGGCTCAGAGATGAAAAATGATAAATTTATACTACTATGGGAAGGCTAGAAGCATATTTGGTGGAAGGAGCATTCAAAAGAACATGTGGCAAAGTATCCAATAATACTGATGGGGATCATTCAATATCTTTCTCAACATCTATTTTGGGTAAAAGGAAATCAATTAACTCTAGATTTGAAGGAAATCATCCAACATTCGATGAGAAACATATTCAATATTATCAAAGAGGATTAGCATTTGAATAGTTTTAGCATCTGGTTTCAGGTTTTAAGGAATGAAATGTGTAGTTCATTCCATGTTCGAGTACAAATGGTAGATTTCCAAGTAGAGATCCAAATTTTGAGGCAAAGGATAACACATTCCAGATTTGAAAGTCAACTATGCCCCAAATTTCAAGGAGAAGGATCAACAGGTTAAGGATTATTTGTAGGATTCAATGAACATCTTCATGCAGCTTTTAAGTATTCAAAGGACAAGTAGTAGAAAATTTGGCGAGTCAACTCCATATCCAGATTTCTTGTGATTGATTCGAGATTTATGTTTATTTTTAGTTTATTGTTAAGTTTTGTTTCCTAAGAGATAGAAATAGTTTTTTTATTGTACCCTGTTATTTAAACTATTATTTTCAATGTAATTAGGGGGATCTTCCTTTTGAAAGGAAGTCTAAGAGGATTCGATTTTATGATTTTGGAGATAGAGTTTCAAAGTTATATCTTGTATACATAATAAGTTTTGTTTCCTAAGAGATAGAAATAGTTTTTTTATTGTACCCTGTTATTTAAACTATTATTTTCAATGTAATTAGGGGGATCTTCCTTTTGAAAGGAAGTCTAAGAGGATTCGATTTTATGATTTTGGAGATAGAGTTTCAAAGTTATATCTTGTATACATAACCAAAGACTTAATACATATGTCTCATTATTGAAGCATATTTGTGGGTTTTTGTTTCTTTCACACCTATTTCCCCTTACTTGAATGGAATTATTGTTATTGTAGCTTACTTTAATGATTAAGTGATCTAGAGCTTCATGAATAGTAAAGCTTTGTTGGAATTGTTTGTAGCTCACAAGTCCTTTCAAGTACTTTAATTCATAATTGGAAAGCTTTTCTAATTATTGATTTTTCAGTCTTATGAATGTATTAATCAAACATCCTGTGAAAATCAATGTATTCATTTTCTATGTTCTTACTCCTCCCTCTTCCACTCTTAGATCCAAATATATCTGAACATTGAGCCTAACAACCTTCAATCTGTGAATATATTATATTAGTCTTAAATATGTATTTGTCATGAAATCCCAACCTCGGTGAACCTGATCTAACCTAACCCAAAAAGAATTATCATTTTATTCAAGATGTGTTAGGCATGTTCTTTTTGTAGTCAGGAACATCTTTAGCGCTAACGGGCCCATAGTGCAAATTTCAAATGAGAGTGCCAAGCTTTCTTATTTTCAACTAACATTTTCTTGAGAACCCTCATTAGACTCTTATTTGATGACTAAACTAATCCATTACCCGGAGGATAATAGGCAGTTGAATGACCAATAATGATATTGTATTTTTGACAGAAATCTATCATAGCTAGAGACTTGAATGAATGATATTGTATTTTTGACAGAAATCTATCATAGCTAGAGACTTGAATGCTTCAGTGTTATTAGTTATGATTTTCCTAGGGCATCCAAATCTCGCTAAAATATTTTCTTCAAGGAATTTGATTACAAATGCATCAATAGAAAACCTTGTGGGAATTGCTTCTATCCATTTTGAAGAGTAATTAGTTGTTGTCAAAATCCATTTGTGTTGAGCATTGGAAGCAAGATGAATTTCACCTATAAAGTCTAAACCCCATTGCTAGAAAGGAGCTTCAACTTTTATGGGAACCAGTGGTAATGATGGGAGTTTTTGTTTTCCTGCAAAAAATTGGCATTCCCTACAAGCTATAACCTTTGCATTTACCTCAGAAAAAAGTTTTGGCCAATAATAGCCAGCTCTTGGTATTTTATATGCAATCGCTCTCCAAGCATGGTGTCCTCCACATATGCCTTTATGAAATTCATCTATTATGCCTGCAGTTTCATCTTCAGCAACACAATTAAGCAAAATTCCCAAAGGGTCTTTCCAGTAAATATTTATGTTCGTTATACAATACTTAATTGCTTTAAGCTTAAGAGATCTAGCCTTTTCTTGAGTGAAATTTGATGGGCATTCAATATTTTGTAGATAAAAGACAATGTTTTTGTACCAGGGAGAAGAAGAAAACTTATCATGAATTTTTACCAAGGTCTGCTGCAAATATTCTCCTCATTTACATTTGAAGGATGCTTTGTTATGTCTGTAATCTGATTTACTGCAAGGACTCTGTAGTTTGATTCAACTAACAATTTTTCCAAAACTTGTCCTTTGATCAATTTGGTTGGTTTTATTTCCAGATCATATTCCTGGATATTTGTTATCCATTTCCCTCTCTTTTCATCTGTGTCAGGTTGATTTAGAATTTATTTTACTGTGCTGCTAGGAACATATGCAGTAATTTTAGAGTGAAAAACATAGACTCTAAAAGATTTCAGAGCTTTCACCAATGCATAAGCTTGTTTTTCCATTATGTTGCATTTCAACTATGAATCCCTCAAACTTTCACTGAAAATGCAATTGGTTGTTCTTGTTTTTCTTCATTCCTTTGTAAGAGGACAACAACAATAGAATTATCTGATGCAAAGGAGAAAATAAGAAATTCCTTAGAATAATATGGACTTGCCAAGTGCTTCTCCCATAGCTTTCTTTATTTGATCAAATGAGTATCTAGCTTCTGGGGACCACTTAACCTCACTATCCTTTTTAAGCATATCAGTTAAATCTTTGACCACCTCAGCAAAATTAGGTATGAATCTTCTTAAAAAGTTAATTTTTCCAAGGAAGGATTGTATCTCTTTCTTGTTCCTCGATAAACTAATAACCTGAATTGATTCCACACGTTGAGGATCAATCTTAAATCCATCCTTTGATACAATATGGTCAAGTGACTTTCCATCCTGCATATCAAAATGAGACTTTTTAGGATTTAATGACAAACCATATTTTTTACATTTAATGAAAGTTTGCTTAAGAAGTTTTAAATGTTCTTCATATAATTTAGAAAAAACAATAAGATCATCTAAATATATAACAACAAATTTGTCCCTTTCTCCCACAAATGCTATGTCCATTGCTCGCTGAAAAGTTGCTCCTACATTCATTATCCCAAAGGGCATTTTGTCACACATGAATGTACCTCATGGTGTAGTAAAAACAGTTCGTTCTCTATCTTTCTCATGCATAATAATCTAATTATAACCTGAAAACCCATCAATCATTGAAATTTGATTAGAACCAACTATTTTTTGCAAAACATGGTCCATTTTAGGCAAAGGATAATTATCTTTTAATGAAGACTTATTGAGGTTTCTAAAATCAACACAGAGTCTAATTTCATCATTATTTTCCCTAACAAGTACTAAATTTACAACCCAAGAAGAATATCTCAAAGGAACTATAATTTTTGCATCCAATATCTTTTTAAGATCCTTTTCAATGACTGGGAATAGGATAGGATTTACCTATCTTATTTTTTGTCTGAATGGTTTAGATCATGCCTTCAATGGAATTTTGTGTTGAATAATATTGGTGTCATAGGTCTTCAGATCTTCATAAGACCAAGCAAATACTTCAGTAAATTCTTTGAATAAAATATATAGTTTACCTTGATCAACATGCATAAATTTGGAAACTTTGATATATCTTTGTTCTTGCTCAATCCCAATATTGTGATCTTCTACTTCTTCCTTTTGAGGATGAACAGTTGGCTTTACAACAATATCATCTTTGTCAAATAGCTTCTCGAGAGGCACAAATCCCTTTGGAATCTGATTATTTCTTAGCACCATCATTTTGTCATTAGCAATCATACCTTGTAATTTAGGGTCTGGATGACTATTTTGATTAATTTGTTCATTGTTTTGGTCATCTTCCTGATCAATATGAGTTGTTGAAAATTTGTCAATCATTTCCAAAAAAAAAATTGTATGTTGGTCATCTTCAAACACTTGCCAATGTTTGACATTGTTAGGTATTGAATGTCTGTATTTCATTTAAATTTCATATTTAAGATTCGACACTTCAGGAGGTTTGAAAGTGATTCTTGCTATAGCTAAAGAATCAACTTGTTTATTTTCTTGTCTGGGAATTACATGAATATTAAAAGTCAAAAATAAATTCTCAATTAAGTCCCAAGCATAATTTATATAGGATCTCATCCTACGATGTTTAGCTTGATAAACTTTCGTTATTTGCTTAACAATTAATTCTGCATCCCCATAGACAATAAGATTTGCAATTTTCATTTTCTTGGCAACTTCTAGACCTAACACTAAAGCTTCATATTCACAAACATTATTCATTGAATTAGTTTCAAACTGTAATCTAAAAGAAAATGGAAAAAGTTTGCTAGAAGTTGAAATTAGTAGAATACCTGCTCCATCACCTTCCCAAGAGGAGGCTCCATCGAAGTACATTTTCCACTTTCCCTCTTTAGGCTTATTTTCATTCAAAGAACTATATACAATTTCTGTACAATTTTCTAGTTCATCATTTACAAATAAAGTGAAACAACCCAAATCTTGATCTTTCGAGTAGATAGGACAATTATTAGGGTGTTTAGGATCATTGACATTGTAAGCGAGTTTGGTTTCTTTATAAGGTCTCCTGGTCTCTCCAACAAAGAATGGGATGGTGGCATAAGTCATGTCCATTTGCAACGATCCACCTAGTTTACTTGCCCAAGATCTAGATAAAAGCATCCCATAGTTGCAGGCACAACTGCCACAACTATATCCATCAAAACACTTTTTATAGGTATTTGGGCTAAGTGAACTACCAGATCTTTAATCATCCTTAAACATTTGATGTTTCTTGCATCAAAGAAATACAAGTCATGATATGGTCTTGTGATTTGTAATCCTAACTTCTCCATAACTATTTTAACAAACTTTTTCTGAAGTATTCATATGGAAATAACTTATGATCTTTATCTCAGGCTAAAGGTACCCCATTTTCACTAAACTCTCAAACTTGTTGGAAAAATATTCCACGTTCCTTTTCAGTGCTATGAATTCATTCTGAGCTTGTTGTATCAGATTCCTCTTTGTGAAGATTCTTTCAGTTTCCATTACCATTGTTGTCATGTCATTAACACCTTTCTTCAACAATGTATCTCTAGAATTTGAATTCATGAACTTTATGAATGGCTACTTGTGCTCTTGTTCCCAATTCATGAAATGATTTTTGTATCACCTCATTTGCTTCATCTACCAGCAACATTTCATCATCTATGATTTTGAAGTAATCCCAAAGTCTGGTTACTTCACTGATAATTTCATCCTAGATGAGATTCTTGGCTCCTACCAAATTACTTCACTGATAATTTCATCCTAGATGAGATTCTTGGCTCCTACCAAATATGGTTTTCTTGACAACTTGGTATTCATTTGCTCCACATTAGTCAACATTTTAGTCTTTAGCTTCTGATATTCTGAAATAGTTTTATCTTTGTATTTGATTTCTTCTTTTTGCTCTGAGATTCTTTTCTTAGGCTTTCAATCCCAAAACCTTTTAGATTTAAATATGCTAATGCCCTTGATAGTCCAAAAGTTGGATCTGATGTTTATGCTACTTGAGAAGAGGAGGATCCCCTTTTTAGACTTTCAATATGTTTTTCGTACATTTCCATCTGTTGAACTTGGTCCAATTTCCCTGATTGATCATTGGTTCCTGACTCTGACTCACTTTGAGTTGCCACACCTTTAAGATTTTCTGCAGACATTACTTCTACAGTCACAACATGGCATGTTTTCTTTGGAATTATTTCTTTAGGCAACTCTATTTCCTCTTCTTCAATTTCTTCTAACTTTTGCTTCTTGGATGATCCTTCTTCACTTGTTTCTAAACCTTTCAAAGCATACTTTGAATGTTTCCTTTTATATGTATTTTCAAATTGTTGTGGAGTTTATGTGATATGAGAATTTGTTGACTACTCCGGTGTTTTTCCATGAATTTGTAGAATGTTCAGAACATCTTGCCAACTGTCTTGGTTTTCTAATATCTCCAATTGCTCTTTTTTATTATTATGATAATGACTTTGCCCATGTGGAATTCTTTTTTATTCAATTATGTTGTGAGGGTCATAATTCCATCGTTCTCCTTGTTGTGATCCCAAGGCTAAAAGTATATTTGTTGTAACTTGCAGTGTTGACTTGTTGTAACTTCCTTCCTTAATTTGAAATTCACCTTATACTTGTTAGGCAAAAAAAGAATTTCATCAGAGTTTAATCTCTGCCTAATATATTCAAGAGAAAATATCCCGGGAGTCATAAAAATTGGTAAGCGAAATGGAACAAGTTGAAAACCATACATCCTTATTTATGTATAATGTTCAAAGACATACTCATCTCCCACTCTTGTGTTTGGGATTAATTGTAACGGTTTCTTGCACTCATGAAAGATTCTAGGAGGATCTTGATTATATATGATTTGGTAAGCTTTGGACATAAAGTGATCCACATATTGTGAAAACTCAACATTTAGAGGCTTTTTAATAATCACATAAGTTTGGTGAGAGACTGAGGAAGGGTTACCAAGGTCATCTTCAAATTTTAACCCTAGATGTGTGAAATGAAAAACTTGTGTAAAGAGAAAGAGAAGAATTGGATAAGATTGGTATCTGAAGCTTCTGAGAGTCTTGAATTTAGAAAGCTGATAATGGATTTGATCTACTATGTACTGGGCATAATTGAATTTGGTAATGGGTTTGGTTGTGATAGGAAAAATTGAGACCATTATCCCTAATACAAATTCATCAACTGTTAAATCATTCACTTTCACTATGTACTGGGCATAATTGAATTTGGTAATGGGTTTGGTTGTGATAGGGAAAATTGAGACCATTATCCCTAATACAAATTCATCAACTGTTAACTCATTCACTTTCTCTAATGTCAAAGAAATCATTGAAATTATTTTCTGAGAAGTCTCATGAAAGAGGTTCGTTTGAATGAAAACATTACATCAATGTTTGCACAAAGGTAAGATTGTAGTAAAGAAACCATATCTTTTGACTCCAGTTCTTTGAAGGATTTGGTTGCCACTAGCTCATTTAATGGTTCGTTATCGGGGTTAATTGACCATCTCATCATCTCATTTATATTATGGGCATTTAATTCAATTAGAACAGACCCGACTCTAGAGATTTTTTCTCTTTTGGTTGGAATATAATTCTCGACACACCATACTATGAATTTTGGGAAATAGTTAACCTGGGGAACTATAAATCTGGCAAGGTCAGACTCCCAGGCATAATAGTGGTCAACCAAATCCTAGAAACCTTGTTTTGCCTGTTAATATAACGCAAAGGTATCAAATGATTACACAGGATCGAAGACGTCCTTATCTTTTTTGACAAGGTCTTCCTCTACGGGGTTTGGAATTTTCTTACTCTTTGTGGACTATGATGTCTGCTCTTTGATATTGATAATAGAAGAATAAGAAGGTTTGAAAATTACCCGTGGAGGATGTTGACTGAGACATGTATCAAACTAGAGGAATAATGGTGAAAGAATTGTTGGTTGGGCGCTCGAACTTTTCATAAACTCAAAGTAAATTAAACATTTGATCATTTTCCCCCTTTTACCTTTAGAAATACATACGTGTCATTAAATTATTAGCGAAAAATTAATTGCAAATTCAAATTTTACCTTTTCCGTCAATTGATGTGATGTTGGACACGTGTCAGACCCATGTCTATTGCGAGGGTCGGGCGTGGTTAGGCTAACTACATACCTCGGGGGCCACAATCGACGGTGGGTGCCACATTGAAAGGAGTTTAACCATGGAAGAGTCTCCCCCCCCCGCCCCCCCTATATTAAGTCTAAACTATATTAAAACTTAAATGCATTATCTAATAAATATTCAAACAATAAATATTTGTTTTAATTAAAATAAAAACAACTATTATAAACAAAATATATTTCAGTTATTTGAATTTCAACTAGTTTTGTTTTTATTTTATTTTACTTTTTAATTTGTTTTTATGTATTTTACAAGACCAAAATATCTTATTATTCCTAACTTTTAAGGTATAAAATTTCCAAATTTATAAAAAATTGGACTATGTTACAACACCACCTCCACACAAATCCTTGCACATGCAAACATGCCTACCTTCAACTTAGTTTTATCAATACATTTGTTGAGTTTATTTCCAATACTCCTCAAAGAATCTTCTCCCCGACAATGAAGAGGAGGATAAGGCAAATGCACCCATACATGAAAAATTGAAGGAACGTTAAGCTTTGGATCAAATTCCAGAGTCCAATGATTGAGATACATTCCCCGGGTTCAAAAAATAAGGCCCATTTCAAATCATGATCTTCTTTTGTTTCAAATAAGAAAGCATAAAACCCTCTACCACAAAAACAATAAGTAAGCTTTCCTTTGATCATAGCCATCCAATTCTTCTGCACCCAAATGTACATCAATCCGAGTGAGGGCCATATGCCAATAAATTACCTTATGAGTCCTCTTTTAGCAAGAGATAAAAGCGTATGGCAAGAAGAAGTAGATGTAAGGTTAACCTCGTGGATTTGGTCTATTCATTTGACAAACCTCAAAGGTTGCAACTTCTAAATAGTTTTCCCTGAAGAAAAGCGAAGAGAGAAAAATGAAGTAGCATCAATGTTAGTCTTAGGAGGGGAGGATGACCCCCTCCCGACATTGAAGCCATGGTCAAATGGCCTAAAGTGACCATCACGGTGGCTAGTGTTTGTCTGGAGCAACTTCTACTAAAAAACAATTCAAACCAAGTTGAACTTATCCTAGCTCCGAGCATTTTGTTTAAACTGTTTGATTATTGTTGTCTACTATTTTGCAAATGTTGGAACATGTGTTGGAGAGGTGCCTCCCCAATAGGATGAGGCTAATGAGTTGCCTAAAATATAGAGACTTGGTTTGCGATGCTAGGCAAATGACACGTTTTGTCCTGAGCTGAAATATTATATATGTGCATTGTTGGATCTCCATGGAATGGTCCCTATATGAGATAGGGAGATCATGCAGGACCTTAAGATTGCATCGATATGGGTGATCCTTCCCCACAGTATGATGTTATTGATGCATCATGTTGTTAGTTTCATCAATCTACTCAAGATGTTGAGGATTCATCATCGCCATTGATCTTGTTTTTCAGATTCTTCTACTTCATATTTGTTTGTAGAGGATGATAATCCTCCACCTCCTCCTTCTCCTCTCCACCTCTACCATCTCCTGCATCAACAAATCAATCACCATATCCTCCACCTCCTCCTCCTCCACCACCACCTTTACCATTTTATCCATGAGTAGATCAATCTCCATCTCCTCCCCCACCTCCTGCTCCCCCACCTCTAGAAATAAACCGACCACCATATCCTCCTCCAATAGTCAACCAACTTGCTACTACACCTACTACACTCGCCATTGGTACCATAGATGCCATGGTCGCATTGGTTGATATAGTTGTCTGACAACACATGTATTCCAATAGAGGATGAACAACTTCAGTAACCACTCACACAATGAGATCAAATATCAACACACCGATGTTTTTGCGTTGTAAAACCCTTGTGGGGAAACATCCATAGTGCCAACCAACGTGGCCACTTTGAGCAATTTATTAATGCTAAAGAAAATATTACAAAGAGATTTACAAGATAATTTCTCACAATCAATCATTGACAAATGAACCTCCATGCTCTTTGAATGGAGATCATGGACCCATCGGGTGTTAAGCCAAAGATCAATGTAGTCATTTAGATTGAGGATAATATGAGCCATCGGATCACTCTATGTCAAGAACATAATGTGATTGTCAGATTTCCTAACTACAGATGCATACTAATGCATACTAAAGAAACACACTGAGAAACACACTTTAACCTAACAACACATTAGACCAAGTTGATATTAACTAACTCCTAAGTGTCTAAATATCCTAACATCCCCCCTTGAGAATAACTTGGGATAGGATTGAAGGATTTACAATAGTGACACAATAGGAGAAGGAAGGAGGCATTAGAGCCTATCCCCACTTAATGACATTGGGATAGGATTGAAGGATTTACAAAGGCGACACAATAGCAGAAGGAAGAAGGCATTAGATCCTACCCCCCCTTAATGATATTTCTCTGAACTCTTAACATAGATCAAAGTTCAGAAAGCTTCACTTATGTAAGAGACTTTGAGAAAATGTCTACAACTTGATATTTTGTAGTGCAAAAAAACACTTTAATAACTCGATCAATAATGAGTTTTTTAATGAAGTGCATGTGTAGTGCAATGTGTTTGTTGCGTTGATGTTGAATTGGATCTTTGGCGAGCCTAATGGCACTCTAATTTTCTCACCAAAGGGTGGTCGAATATTGCTATTGGAAGCCAAACTCTTAAAGGATCTATCGGAGCCATAAGGCTTCTTGACTTGCATTAACCGTTGCTTGGTACTATGCTTTTGCTAAAGAAAGAGAAATGGCCCATCGTTTCTTACAAGCCCAAGTGACAAATCCTGAACCAAGGCTGAAAACATAATCTTACAAGCCCAAGTGACAAATCCTGAACCAAGGCTGAAAACATAACCTACAGTAGAATTTTGATCATCAGGGTCACTAACCTAGTCTGGATCAGTGAAACCAATTGATAAAGGAGTCCCCCCTAAGTCGTTATCCCGGACTAAATTGTACTCCAGACATACAAAATTATCCTTTTAGTTGTTTTCCAATGGCTTTCGTGGGGTGATTGCATATATCAGGCAATAGAACCAATAACAAAGGAAATATCATGATGGGTATGAGTCAAATATAAGATGCTACCAGCTAACTAACGGTACAAGGTGGCATCAACTTCGGGAGGAGTACAAGTGGCAACAAGTTTGAATTTAGGATAGAAGGTAGAAGGGACTGGTTTAGAATCATCCATGTGAAAGCGATGCAGAAGGTCACAAGTATACTTAGACTAGGAAAGAAAGATTCCTTCCTTGGTTTGCAATACTTGAAGGCCAATGAAATAGTGCAAATAGCCTAAGTCTGTCATTTCAAATTTCTTCTTAAGGCTAGTTTTCACATGGTTTAAAAGTTTAGGGTCACTACTAGTGAGGATAAGATCATAAACATAAAGAACAAGGATTATGAGATGGCTTCCTACTTTATTGGTATAAACATTAGGATCAAAATGACATCTAGAAAAACCACTGCCAAGAAGAAAGTTGTCCATTTTGGCATACCAAGCTCGGGGAGCTTGCTTAAGATCATAAAGAGATTTCTTCAGGCAAATCCCCATGCAAGAAGGCATATTTAACATCCATTTAATGGACCTTCCATTTATGTGAGGCAACAAGGGTTAGAACATGGCGAAAGGAATTCATTTTGGATACATGGGAAAAGGTTTCATTATAGTCTATGCCTTTAACTTAAGGGGACCCTTTGGAAACTAATCAATCCTTGTGTCTTTCAACACTTGCATCTAATGCATACTTAGCTCTATACCCATTTACATATGAAAAGTTTTCTTCCTTTCAGAAGAGGTACAAGATCCCAAGTAACGTTCGTTATTAAAGAGTGATACTCTTCATTCATTCTTGTATCCTAAATTGGATGACTTGAAGCTTCTACAAATGTTTATGGATCATGAGTCTCTGAAACTTGAGCCAAAAGAGAAGAGGCTCAGATCGAAGTTTGGAAAACTTCACTTATGTAAGAGACTTTGTGAAAATGTTTGCAACTTGATCTTCTGTAGGGAAAAAGAGCACTTCAATAACTCGATCATGAATGAGATTTTTTATGAAGTGTATGTGTAGCTCGATGTTTTTTCTACACTAATGTTGAATTGTCCCTTTGGAAAGATTGATGACACTCTTATTGTCGCACCAGAGATTTCTTAGATGTTATTGTTGGAATCCAAACTCTGAAATGAATTGTCAAATCCACAAGGTTTCATGAATTGCATTAACTACTGCTCGGTACTCTACTTTTGTTGAAGAAAGAGAAATAACATTTTGTTTCTTATAGACCCAAGTGACAAGTCTTGAACCAAGGATGAAAACATAACCTATAGTAGACTTTCGATCATCAGGGTCACTAGCCCAATCTAAATCAGTGAAACCAATCAATAAAGGAGTCCCCCATGAGCTGTAATGTATCCCAAACTAAATTGTACCCCAGACATATTGAGGTATCCTTTTAGTTTATTTTGAGTGGATTTCATGGGGTCCTTTCATATACCGGGCAACAAGACCAACAACAAAGGAAAGATCAAGACGGGTATGACTTAAGTATAAGAGGTTACCAACTAACTGACGGTACAAAGTGGCTTCAACTTCAGGCGAATTATAGGTGGCAACAAGTTTGACTCCACACTGGAAGGGAGAAGGGATTGGTTTTGAATCTTCCATGTGAAAGCGGTGAAGAAGGTCACAAGCATACGTAGATTGGGAAAGACAAATTCCTTCCTTGGTTTGTTTTGGGTCACTACCAGATTCTCAAGAAGACATTTCAAGATTCTTATTAAGGTTGGTTTTCACATGATTTAAAAGTTTTGGGTCACTACCAGTGAGGATAAGNNNGTCACTACCAGTGAGGATAAGGTCATCAACATAAAGAACAAGGATTATGATATGGATTCCTACTTTCTTGGTATAGACATTGGGGTCAAATGGAATCTAAAAAATTCAAAAGCCAATATCAAGAAGAAATTTTTCCATGTTGGCATACCAAGATCAAGGAGCTTTCGTAAGACCATAAATAGATTTCTTAAGGCAGAAAACAAGGCTAGAGTTATTCTGAACATAGCCAGGATATTGTTCCATATATATTTATTCTTGAAAATCCCCATGCAAGAAGGTAGATTTGACATCAATGCGATGGACCTCCCATTTATGTGAGGTTGCAAGGGCTAGAACAAAGAAGATGGAATTCATTTTTTCTACAGGGGAAAAGTTTTCATTATAGTCAATTCCTTCAACTTGGGAAAACATTTGGAAACTAACTAAGCCTTGTGTCTATCAACACTTCCATCTGATGCATACTTAGTTTTGTAGACCCGTTTACATCTGACAAGTTTTCTTCCTTTCGGAAGAGGTACAAGATTCAAAGTATCGTTCACCATTAAAGAGTGATACTCTTCATTCATTGTTCTATCACAATATGGATGACCTAAAGATTCCGCAAATGTCTCTGGATCATGAGTCTCTAAAACTTGAGCCAAAATAGAAGAGGCTCATTGGAAATGTGAATGTGTCCCATGCTGATATGAAGGATCACCGACAAGATCACTAGTTGCATCTCGTGTTCAACGGACCCATCTAGGAAGGAGTGGTGTTGGTGTAGGTTTAGGTTCAATGGAATCATCTGGAGGAAGGTGAGCGGGCGGAGGTGGATTTTCATCCTCACTATCATCATTTGAAGAAGAAGAAACCAGAATATGAACAAAAAAAGGCACAAATGCCAAAGATGGATCGCAGGTTGAAGAAGGAACAAACGTCGAATTAGGATCGTAGGCCAAGAGATTTTGATCAAATTTAACATCTCTTCTATTAATAATTTCATTATAATGTGGTTGAAGAATTTTGTAACCTTTGACATCTTCATAATAACCAACAAATATACACTTCTCACTTTTAGGATGCAAAGCTTTACTTTTCTCATCAGGAATGTGAGCTCTTGCTACACTGCCAAATACATGGATGTGACTTACATTTGGATTAAGTTTATTCCATGCTTCTTTCGGTGTTATATATTTTAGAACCTTAGTGGGAGTGTTATTTACTATGTAATTTTCACAGCGAATGGCTTCTTCCCAATACTTTAGACTCAATCCCTTAGATTGGATCATACAATTAGCAATTTATTTTATTATGAGGTTCTTTCTCTCAGCAACACCATTTTGGTGTGGTGTATATGAAACAGTATGTTGCATTTGGATGCCCTATATAGTGCAGTAACTTGTAAATTGATTGTTCACATGTTCACCTCCATTATCTATTCTTAATAACTTGTAAATTGATTGTTCACATGTTCACCTCCATTATCTATTCTTAACCTTTGAAGTTGATGTCTAGATTGTTTTTCTACAAGGGCCTTGTAGGCCAAGAGTTTGTCAAAAAAACAACTCTTGAGTTTTAAGAAGTAAACCCAAGTGCATCTAGAAAATTCATCAATGAAGGTTAAGAAATACTTGCACCCAGAAAAATAAGGAGAATAAAGTGGACCACACATGTCATTGTGAACAAGCTGCAAAGGGGCTGAGGTGTGCCAAGAGGCACGTTTGTCAAAAATGTCCCAATGATGTTTTTTGAGAACACAACTGGCACAAACACCATCTCTACATGAAACAAGAGGAAGTCCAGTCACCATATGTTGATTATATAGTTGTTGCAATGAGCAATATTTTAGATGACCAAACTTCTAATGTTAAAGTTTGCTCAAGTCATCGCTATGAGCAACAAAAACTGATGGAAAATATGATGAGCTAAAGTTTTCAAACTTGTACAACCTAGTAATATCATCAAAAATTCTAGTTGCAAGAACATGTTGATGATTTTTTATATCCTTAATTACAACTTGGTGAGGTGAAAACTTTACGGTTTTACCTTCACCTATATGAGTGATTTGATATACTAATAGAAAGTTGCAGGAAAGACTTGGAACAAATAATACATCATTAAAATGACCATTATCTACCTAAATTGTTCCATACCCTACAACACTAAGAGATCCATCATCACCAAAAAATATTTTCTTGGTGTTACATTCATTTAGAGCAGTAAATATGGCTTTATCCTTAGACATATGATAAGATGCTCCACAATCAATAAGCCACTCATCAGAAGAAGTAGAAGTTGCATTGAAGGAGAAACCAGAAGTAGAAAGTGCATGTCCATGAGAAGAAGAAGAAGATGAAGACTCAATATTGATGTTGTGCTTCTTCATCCCTACTTCTAAGGTTTCCATCTTTTTAAAACATTTAGACTCCACGTGACCATCTTTCCCACAAAAGTTGCAATGTTTGTCACCGGTCTTCTTGCTTTTAGATGTTGCGCCTTTGTCACTATTAGGAGCAAAAGATAGCGGAGAGGGTTTGTGACCCTTGTTTGCTTGTTGTTGTGGTGAGGATGTTGCTTCTTGGGATTCTTGGATTTATATTTTTGTTGGACCACTAAGGCTTTGTTGGATGTACCTACAATGCTAATCAATCCAAGTTGCACAAGCTTGTCTTGCTCTCGAATCAAAGCATCACAAAAAGACTTAAGAGAGGGTTGTTTATAAACACTCCCTAGAACTTCTCTAGTGGCATAAAAGTAGATACAAAAACAGAATATGCATTACTGAACTTAGCAAGAGTAACATATATGCATCGATCTTCCTTCATATCTAGTTGGCATTCTATACACAAAAATGTAAGTGTTTTGAATTTAGATAAGTAATCTTTATTGCAAGGAAAATCATTTGGACTTAAAATCATTAACTGATTTTCCAATTGGTGGGCTTGAATAATATTGTGTTTACCAAACACAACTTCAAGATTTTCCCAAGCTTTATCTAGGCCCTTAATTCCTTGAAGGTGAAACCTTAAACCAAGAGAGATGGAAATTCTAATTAGTCCACGTGCTTCGTCATTCCTATTAGCCCATTTGGCATATGTGTCATCATCAGTGGGTTCTTGGTCTTTTCCCAAGGAAATCTGGTACAGTCCTTTACTTCTTAATACATCCTCCATATGGGATTTCCATGAAAAGTAGTTGGTACTAGTAAGCAAAAGATCATTGGGAGAAGTGATATTAAATATGTAGAGAATATGTATTTAAGATATGAAACTAGTGGTCTAGATGGAAAGCTCTCAAAAAAACAGGTCGTTTAAAAAAAAATAACACTGAAAACGGACTTCGGATGTGAAAGTTATGCCCTTTTGAAAAAATGCATAAATAGCAACCAAAAAGCCACGTGGCAAGTAGAAGTCGGTCCAAGTGGTGATGTTCCTCCTAACTGTGCCTATAAGCTCACTTTTAAATAAGTTACTTATGAAGTGACCCACTTTTATAGAATAAGCGAGAATCATCTTTTACAATGAAGTTACTTTGTAAATGAAAGCTACGTGCAAAAAATAACTTAAATAAAATATTAAAGTTATTTAATAATGATTCACTTTTATAATTAAGTGAAAAGCACTTTACAATAAATGCATGAACTTTTCAAAAAAAGATAACAAAAAAGAGACTTGAACTCAAGACCTCTTACTAAGTAAAGTAACTTTCAACCAAGTGAGCTCAGTAAAAACTTACTTAGTAAGACAACCTTGGAGTGCGTGCTCAGTAAAAACTTATTTTCACGCATTCACACACACGAAAAAAAAGAACTCGCTTTTCGACAACAACAAGGGTTAGATCTCGATTAGTTTACCCGGAGAATGCAAATTTTCCCTCTTTTTTTAATTTACCGAGATCACAAAGAATGCATGGTAAATAGCATACACAGATAAGAAAACCCTTTCCTCTTTGTTTCTGATATGATGATATCACACAGAGCACAGGGAAAAGAGCATACGTAGATTGAAAAGAGTAGAAATCCATAAATAAAAAAACATTATATTGAGATATTATCTCTGTAAAAATTTCAAAGGGCGTATTCAAGATTTATACCTTCAAATCTAACCGAAATGGCCATATCTTGGGCAAAAAAAACCTTTTCGAGTGAAATCAAAAGTGTTTCTAGTTGAAAGAAGCGCTTTGGACGCAATGGAACATTCCTCTTGGCCTAGAAATGTACACAAATGATAGAAACTAGAGATGGAGTAACATGGCTTCAAGATCTTGATCTAAAATGGGAGTGTGTCTTCAAATGCACTCTGATACCATGTTCGAAAACATAGGTATTCCAATAGAGGAGGAAAACCTTTAGTAACCACTCTCACAACTAAATCAAATATCAACACACTTATGTTTTTACATGGTATAACCCCTATGGGGAAACATCCATAGCCCCAACAACCGTGGCACTTGGAGTAATTTATTAATGCAAAAGAAAATATTACCGAGAGATTTACAAGAGATTTTCTCACAATCGATCATCTGCAAATGACCCTCCATGCTCCTTAAATAGAGATCATGGACCAATCCGATGTCAAGCCACAAATCAATGTAGTTGTTAAGGTTGAGGAGAATATGAGTCGTCGCATCACTCCATGTTGGGAACATATCGTGAGCATCAAATTTCCTAACTACAAATGCATACTAAAGAAACACACCAAGAAACACACTTTAACCTAATAACACATTAGACCGAGTTGATGTTAACTAACTCCCAAGTGTCTAAATATCCTAACAATCGTTACTAGTGAACATATATATTAGATGCTACATTCTACACTATTATCTAGCAGAGGTACTTATACACGTGGCTTTGGTGGTGAACCTAGATTATAACATTTGTTGACATGCATATATTTGATTGTTGTGATGCATATTTTACTTGTATATTTGACATTTACATTTGACCGGGATGTATATATGACTTATATATTGATTTTGATATTATCATTCATATATATTATGTATTTTTATATCATGTTGATGTTAATGTTGTTTGATTTATAAAAATTATTGTGCGTGTTTTTTTTTATAACCAAAATAGAAATTATATTCACTAAAACAGGGTTGTGCTAAAGCATACAACAAGTTCAAGCAAAACTATAGAGTCTTTCTCCATATTCGAGCATATTTCTAAACTATATTCGAGCATATTTCTAAACTAACTATATATAGTTCTAGAGTATTTTTACATAATAGTTCTAGACATTACTGCAAGTTACAAACTTGACAAATTGCCCTAACTAAAAAAACTACCTTGAAAAACATCTACCAATCATGGGGCAACACTCTTCTAAACTTCCTACCCCTCTACAAAGTGAAGGGAGCCAATTTCTTCCATGTCCATTGGTTTGTGTGCTTGCGCAGCTATTTCCTCTTCCTAAATGTCATCCTGCTTTGAATTTTGAGAGCCATGGTTGTTGGAGGCAAGGGAAATGGAATCCAATCACTACGAGAGGACCTAAGCTCGAAGGTGTTGACACTCTGCCTCTAGATCATGAATCCTTTGCACCTATTGCCGAAGCAAATTTATTATGTTAGTAGCACTGGCGATGCTTTTTTTGTAAATAAAAAAATTGTATTTCCTTATATTGTCATCAAAATAATATGCATGGAAAAACTAGCCACATGTTCTGCCATACATATGGAAACTAGAACATGTGGCACGTTGTCAAGTGTTTGTTTAAGTCTAGTACAAACTAGGCTCTCTAAACTATGCAACAACCTATCTACAACCATGGTTGTTCTGAACAGAGAAACAAAATAACAGTAAAATAAATTAGATTGTGGGCGAACCTAGATTGTCATCACCATTGAAAGGTCGTGGAGCAAACACATAGGATTGACAAAATGTTGGGCACATGTTCTTGCTTGGCTCTCTTGACAGGGCATTGAATAGAACATCCAGGCGTCGAGAGAGGGTAGTCTGGCGGTGAAGCTGCTCTGTTGCATCCTGCCTCATTTCAAAAATTAGTTGCAGATGCTCCTCTGAGAAGCACCAAGTGTTGGGTGACGTTGGGGCTGAAGCTACAGGTGGTTGAGAATCACCAACAGGTGGATACTCTTCTTCCTACTCCATAGTAGGAATTTCTTCTTCAATGGGACGACTTTCCAATTTTGGAGCAAAATCGTCTTCCAGGAAATGATGACCAGAAGTGAGGGGCGGAGTCAAAATATCAGAAGTAGAGAAGAGGAAGGAGTCTGTAGGTTCTAGAGGAGGATCTTGAGGGACCTCTCCCTTAACATAAGCCATGGGCTGGTCATCGTCTAGCCAATTTTGGGTGGAACCAGGTGAAATATTCAAGGGAGGGTCAGCAGGGTGGGCATGGGAAATGGGTGGCGGAACTGGTTCGACATAAGGTCTAGGATGATGGTGTTGAGTAACAAAGTTGTATTAAGTCGGTCTTCTCTTGGGCTTTCCCTTTTCTGTAGGCATTGGGAAAGCTAGGGCAGAAAAGGAAATTAGGAGGAGGAGAGGACGCCCAGAGGAAGAAAAACTAGAGTGGGAGGGATAAACCTGAGTCTGGACTTGAACAAGAACAAGAACAATGAGAAAATTTCCAATGCTAATATTCATATTTACAACCGAATTGATAGTGGAGAGATTCATTAAGGTCGAGTTGACAACATGCAAACAATTTGTACCATGCCTGGTAGATTCCAGCTCACGCTTTGAATGTGCCATTAATGCTAGCTTCCCACATAGACGCACCACCATTCTTGTCAAGTGCAGGCTACTCATTAGAAGGGACTGAGGGAGAGGGTTGTGGCTGGGGGTATTAACTTCCCAGCTCACATGGTTTCCAGATGTCACCCCATCCGGGGGTAGCATTGGCAATGTCAGTGTTCTTGAATTCGACCATTTTTTTGTAGATTTGCAAGAAAGCATTGTTATTGGCATGAATAATATCTTCGTGACACCTCATAAACTTCTTAACTTCCCTCTATTCAATGTTTTCCATCTCTATCTCATGCAAGAAGAGACTTGAAGCCCTAACCCACAGAACCCCAAATCGAAGGTTCCAATGCCAACTTTGCAGAATACAGACATAAATTAGATAAAGTTGTTCTCATAATGGAAGACATATATAAAATTAACATCATAGGAAGAAGATGTCAAAGTATGTGACCAAAGAACCAGGGATTTATTGGAAAGAACTGGCAAACACCCCAACATCGAATACCCATAGTTGCTCAAAGTCACCACCCTCACACACTTATCTCCACCTTCCAACCTGATATCCCCAGACCCGAGTGCTTTCCCTACCACACCAAATACTCCTCACCTGACTCACATAGCCCTCGCCTTGACCTCCACCACCATGAAACCATTACCAATAATAACTTGCACCACATATTTCCCACATTCCATCATTGTTTCCAGCCTGTCCCATTGAAAACCCCTGTTTTTCCCAAGACTAACCATATGTGCGAACTGGCTAATGCACCTGCCAGTTGATTCATGCCTCATCTCGTTCCTGTTTTTCATTAAATACATTAATATGACTATCCACCATGGTATAGGGGAGTAACCATGCACCTCATTTTTACAACATAAACATGGGCCTAGGGATGAAGTAACCTTGGCCCATTGATCAACAATTTTATTGAGTTCCTGCCTGACATGGTAGAAGACTACCGTGTCGAAACTTATAAGAGATTTATGGATTCTTGCAATAAGAGTACTCAAAGCATTACTTGTTGGATCGATGTTGCTTCTCATGGATCTTATCACTAGCATTGAATCCCCCAAAATGATAATTGATTTGAGGCCCTCTCCCTTAGCTATGTCCAATCATTTCTACAACAAGTATGCCTTTGCCATATTGTTGAAAACATTCCCAAGCCCCCAAGCATAATATGCAATTTGATTTCCTCTCGGATCGAATAGAATCCCCCCCCTGCACCTACTTCCTCT
>CBVK0101136872.1:0-24951 GCA_900067695.1 Picea abies | reverse complement strand
TCTTCCGATCTCACTAAACCATGAAATGCGCTATGGGTTTCGAGCTTCATCTTTCTCACAACAACCAACTCCTATTTCCCCCGAACTCTGAATCGGTGAATACAATTGACGCAAGGATCAATGGTCCTTGTCACTTCCTCAGATCAACAACGATGATCTATTCAGACTCCAACCTTCGAGAGTCTTTCCCCTTGTTCTCCTCTGATTTATTTCGGATCCTAAGCACCACTTCTCTGAAATGCATGGATCCCCTCCACGTGTCCCTTCCAAATCCAACGGTTTGGATTCACTTTTCCCTTCACAACTTCGCGAAGTTTTCTATTTGCTCTTGGAAAATCTTCCAGAACTTTATTCCATGGATCTTCCGATCTTTCGCCACCTGTCTCCTTCTGACGATGGGCGATTTTGTTTAGCTTAGGGACTTCGGTAAGTCCTCACTCCTTGTGCACAATTAGCACTTTTCTCCTCATTCTTCGAGATTTGGGCTTCTCTCGGCCTTTCTGAACTACTTGTAGTAATTTTGCGCATAATGACACTAGTCCTTCTAAGCTTTGTTTGACTCAACCTTGAAGGTTCTTGACTCTTGTGCATCCTTCTAAGGATCTTCGGGTTCCCTCCTGGAAACTCGATGCACTTTCTCCTGAACTTGTAAGATGAACTCACTTTGCCTTTAACGCACTCCTTATGCTCGACTAAGCCTTCAGACAACTTCCCATGACACTGGTCTAAGTGTTGGCTTGATACACTCCTTGCATAGGTCTTACTTCTGAATTCCTGAAATCCTTTCAGGTTTTCCAAGGAAACTCCTTTGCCCCGCTCAATGCACACTTGCAGATCTTATCTCCCTCAGAGTGTTCAACAACTCTAGGATTTCCTCAACTCGTCCAACAGTCCAGAATGTGTTGGTCCTGTGCACGTTTTGACCCGCTCGATGCCCTCTTGGCAGAGTCGTACAGAGTATTCAACAACTATGTACTATGCTTCCTCCTGTGTAGTCTTTCCTCCAAGATATTTAGCAACTTGGAAGTTCTTCCTTGAGTCTATGAATTATTTTGGTGTGCCCTCCTGGCATGTTCTCCTCTGACTCAAAAGAGTTCAGACACACACTCCTTGCGTCGGCTCGTGGAGTTTCAACTCTCTATCGTGCACTCCTTACACTTAGCCTGAAGAACCATAATTGATTCAACAACTCACAGATAGATGATTCTATCTCTATCTCTGTAGATGAAATTCTAAATCACACATCTACAACATATAATCATAAACACACACAAAACATTCATGAAACACACAAAAATACACAAAAAATGTCTGATGCAGGAAAAACTGCTCTTTATATTAATATGAATATTTGATTACAGTGTGTACAAAGGCTCGAACTACAATAAAGTCTCGGCTCTCAATTTTCTCCGGTGTGTCTCTTGGCTTACAATGATTTTTCATCAATCTTTAACAGCCTCTACTGGGCATATAATACAAACATTTATACAAGAGGGTCTCGATGAGATTTCCCTGCAAGCTACACTAGTGGTGTCTAATCACAATTTAAAATGCCTAGCTAATGAGGGAGAATACAATGAGTGGAAATCTAATCCGAATCGGATTCAGATCCCTCCTACCATCAACCACTTAAGGCGACCTCATCTATAGCTTGTGTGAATGCACAACTTGGATCTTCCAACCCAACAACATTAATTTCCTTAATTACATATAAATTTCAACGGAAAAATGAGAGGGTAGAGCCTCTCCCTTCCTTGAATGCGCACCAACATGCTAGACAGGTGATGCATGTTGAGGTCGAGTGATTCTCCTGCATCATACTCCACTACTACAAAAAATTCATGAGCTCCTTCTCATGAGATTCCCAGCTCTGTTGAAATCCTCCTGGATCCCAACCCTTCTCTTGGAGATTTCCTCCTACTCCTCTTCTTTGTTGTTGTCACTGCTTCTTCCCCACTACTCGTACAGGTTCTCTTCTGTCCAAGTTATCCTTGCTGACAACTTCTTCTCCTAATTTCGGCATCAACTCCCATATCTCCTGTATCACTTCTTCCAGCTTCTCTATCGGCTGGCTCTTCTTATGTAGTCTACTTGGATGCAACTCCTCATACTGCTCTAAGGGCAGATCATCCTGATCTCCCATTATACCTTCATCTCCTATGATGTTAACTGGCCACTCTGTTGCATAATCCAATTCCGCAGGCTCCTTACTAAGTTGCTGCTCAAATATCTCCTCTAACAGATCATCTTCCAGTAGTTCTTCTTTCATTCGTTCGAATCCAGCCTCTTCCAGTTGCTCCTCATGCTGGTTCATTTCCTCTAACATGGCTATCTCATGGCAGGCACCTTCTAGTCCTGGACTGTCCAACCAATCCTCCAACATCTTCAACTCCATCTCCCATTGAGTGAGCAGTTCAACCGGGTTCTCCTCTTCTACTGTTGGGGAAGACTTCAGTATCTGTTCCTTCTCCTCCATGACAGTCTCAGCTTGTTGTCCTTCTTTTGTTGTATCTGCAACACTTATGCTAGCCTCTCTTTGGCTTCTTGGGAGGGATATATGGATTCCTCCAATTATCAGAAAGCTCCTTTGATCCTTCTTATCGACGATGGAAGTATTAAACTTCTTATCGTCTTCATTCATGGAACTTGTAGTTCCACATGAATCTTCATATGGGTGAGGCATTTATTCCTCTTTCTTCCCATATTTCAACATCCTTTACTGACATGAACTCTCAGTTGAGCTCATTTCTTCTCCCTTTCCCACCTGGAAAATTGGGATGTCTCCTCTTCCCTCCTGACAGTTTATGAGATAAATTTATCCCTTCTCATTGCCCACCTGGCAATCTATGAAACCTCTGCCATATATCTTTCCCTCATCACTAAGGTTCTCAACATGCCTCAACCACCTTTTTAACACCTGTTTCTTCCTTCTGGCCAATTTTTTTTGAACATGACACTTGGTTGTCCTTTTCAAAGGCCACTCGTATCTGCAGTGCACCTTTTCCTCTTGCTGCATATTCAATGCTATCTTTTCCATCTCTGCTCAGATTTCACTAAGCTCTTTGTCCATTTCCTCATTTCTCTTCTACGGGCAGTCTTTTCCTCGACTGCTCTTATGACCTTCAGTATCCATCTTGATTCACCTTCATCCCTCCTGGCTATCTACCATCTGTTGCAGACTTGGAAATAGTCTCAACGGAGCATATCACTTTGTCTCCCTTCACCTAAAAACAATTTCAGAATCTGATACCACTTGACCACGCAGACCCCCCCTCTCTCTTTCTTGGGGGGTTGCTCAACCTCCTGGTCTAGGATCCTTCAATCACCTGAGTCATATAAACTCTTTGGTTCCCTGCTGGAACCCAATGCAAATTCTCATAGGTCCCCCCCTTTCTTCAAAGTACAGGCCCTATCAACCCCGTGACTCTCTTCTTGATCCCTTTGAAGAAAGTTGACAGTGGCACTATTTCTTTGTGCTAGGCCCTATTTAATCATATGACCTCGGGCTTTGTCCTGGGGATAAACCATCAAAGGTTCTATGGGTTTCGAGCTTCTGCTTTCTCAAAACAACCAACTCCTATTTCTCCTGAAATTTGAATCGACAAATACAACAAACGCGAGGATCAACAGTCTCCATCGCTTCCTCAGATCAACGACGGTGATCTATTCAGACTCTGGCCTTCGAAAGTCTTTCCCCTTGTTCTCTTCTGATTTATTCCAGAACACTACTTCTCCAAAATGCGTGGATCTCCTCCATGTGTCCCTTCCAGATCCAACGGTCTGGATTCACTCCACTCTTTGTGACTTCGCAAAGTTTTCCATTTTCTCTTGGAAAATATTTTAGAACTCTATTCCCCAGATCTTTTGATCTTTCTCCACCTCTCTCCTTCTAACGATGAGATATTTTACTTGGATTTGGGACTTCGGTAAGTCCTCCCTCTTTCTGAACAATTAGCACTTTTCTCCTCGTTGTCCAAGATTTGGGCTTCTCTCGGCCTTTCTGCACTCCTTGCAGGAATTCTGCGTATAACGACGCTAGTCCTTTTGATCTTTACTCAGCTCAACCTTGAAGGTTCTCGTCTCTTCTACGTACTTCTAAGGATATTTGGGTGCGCTCCTAGAAAATCGACGCTCTTTATCTTGAGCTTGTAATATGAACTCACTTTTCATTCGGCTCACTCCTTGCACTCGACTAAGTCTTCATACGACTTCCTGCGACATTGGTCTAAGTGTTGGCATAATTCCCTCCTTGCATAGGTCTTAATTTTGAATTCTTGAAATCCTTTCAGCTTTTCCAAGGCAACTCCTTTTCCCCGCTCAATGAACACTTGCAGAGCTTCTCTCCCTCAGAGAGTTCAACAAATAAACGTACCAATTATGACATGGCTACCTTCCTCGGAGAATTGATGCTTTAAACAAGTATCGCAGAAGATGTTTCCCACGACCACAACATTTGAGAGTTTCTTTTCACCATAACCTGCGCACTCTATGGATTCATCTCGAGCCTTTATCAATTTTATTAACAGAAGTCCTAGAAGGACGGTCAGTGTATGCAAATGTTTGGAAGCCATTGTGACTTCGATCTGGAAGGAAGGATAGACTTTTTGCGTCTTGGTCATCGCAATCTTTCCTTTATAGGAAGAATTAGCTGGTTGTTGGTGGTAGGAATTTCGTTGTGAAACATCCACCTTGTTAGATGTTAGATGATCCACGTTTAGTCCATTGCAAACCAGAAAAGTCTCTCTCACACCATGGACAAAACAAGAAAAGTCTCTCTTCTCTCGCAGCACAAGCTAATTTGTAGGGCGCACCCTTCTTTCACCCCAACACGCCATCCAACTTTCGCCCGGTCGACTTGCCCAATGGGCGCGTGCCCCATGGACATCCACCAATCGTGCATCACCCACCAAAGTCGACTTCGGTTTTTCCTTAGTTTGTGGGCGCAGAGCTGACTTGCGCGTGTTGCTGACCAACCACACTTCGCAGGGTTCATCGCAAGTAACTTTGGTTCGCTCCTGTTGGCGCGACGAGCACCCAAGACGTCCGAGCTAGTCCACATAACCGATTACTTCATTCACAAGGTGGGTTGGGCGTCCCCCTCGCCGTCCTTTGGTGGCTTCACTGCGATCGAGTGCACTAGAATTGGGCGCACTCTTGACCTTCCTTCCTCAGGTGTTACACCCTCCCTGACCCCAGTCCATTGCCGTCCTCAGAGCTTCGTTGTGCATCACCCAGAACTCACAGATATTGTGCTTCCATCTCCAAAGTGCCTCTTTTCTTTCCCAGCAACCATCTACTGCGGATCCACCTTTCCAATGAACAAAGTACTCATGTTGACGATTCCTACCAATCCCTGAAATCATGTACGCCAAGATCTCATCAACCTCTAACTGAGGTCGATCAAAAATCATTGTTGGACGGCGCGTGGGCTCATCCCTCTTCGGGTACTCCACATCCGTTCATCATGGCTTTAGCTGAGTGATGTGAAAAACAGGGTGATGAGAACACAAGTGAAATGGGAGCTCCAACTTATAGCTGACTTCTCCAATCTTCTTAAGTATCTTGAAGGGACCTTCATACCTCCGCACCAATGATGTAGCCTGTTAGTGACATTTCTTGTCCTAGGAAAAAGAGTATTCGGGTCTGCAAGTTGTACAAGGAGCGCCCAAGTGCAGCATGGAAAAATCTCGTTCTAAGGCTTCCAATCGAGCAAGCGGATGAAATTAAGTTGTCAATGGCCCGGATTCATCTATAAAAGCATATCGACGGTCAGCGGAAAATCGCGGTTAGCGGAGTTGCATGATAGGTAGCATCTATATACATTCATGAAGGATCTCAGCCATCCATCCAAAAGGACATGTGGTGCGCGATCATGTCATGTCGACATTCGGGGATTCGAGGGGTAAGAGCTCCTCGTCATTTTACATCTCGAAACCCCGAACCCCGAAATGCCAATAAGCGCTCTTCAAAGCCGAGCCCATGGTCCTAGCGCCAGGTCACGTTAAGCGAGCCTGAGAATGGAGGTAGCCCCCTTTTTAATGACAAAGTCATCTCGGTTGTTCATCTGAAGGACACTCGGCGCAAGATCTGAGCCACAGGTAGGGCCTTTCGGGATTTTCATAGTGAAAGCGTCGAAGTCATCTCAACCGTCCATCCATCGATGAAGCTTGAACGCATTGGAATTAAAGGGGGCATGGATCTGGGCGACCAGGATCTGCGCGCTCATATCTACGATCAGGAGTGGATTCCGGAGGCCCCTCGCCATTCTACCTTTAAGCGGAGGCGGGGGTCTGGAATCGAGTGCACAACTCTTAAAAGGTCAGGATCTGGGCACCTAAATCAGTGGCTGAGGCTTCATTCTGGACCCCCCTTGCCTTTCTGCCTTTAATCGGGGGGAAAAATCAGACACGCAACTCTTCAAAGGTCAGATCAGAGCACCTAGATCAATGATGCTCAGGCCTTTTCGGCCCCCCTTTGCCATCCTGTCTTTAATGAAAGAGGGGGGGGGGGTCCGGAATGGTGTGTTATTATTGTGGGGTCCCTTGCCTATCGTGTCACCTTTGGTATCGTCCTCCCTGTTGCCACCTGTTCTCCACCTACCGCCTCCCTCTTCCCCTGTCATCTATCCAACTTCCCTCTCTCCATCCACATGACACTGGCTCAGCTCGTCATCCTCTCATCTCCTTCCATGTGTCCCTCTCACTCCCAGTCACCTCCTCCTGTACTCCCACACTCCATGCTCCTTCCTCCTCTGTCCTATTCAAACCACGTGGCATTCCTCAGCTGATGTCACAGCTCCCATTTCTTCTCCATCACCTCCACAGTGTTCACGCCTTTAACCCCCGTCACACCCTCGTCCACATCAGCCATAGGGGTCCCTCGCAACAGTCCAGCAAAGTAGCATACAAAGAAAGACCGTTCGTCTGATCTAGGCGTCACCATTAGGAGACCTCCACGTCCCAGAAGGCAGAGTTGACCGAGGCCGTCCCCGATCCCAAAAAGAAGTTATTGCGGTAGTTGTTGGTGGTTGAACATCAACTCCACCATAAAAGGAAGGTCTGACAAAGGACTAATTCACGTCGACTCACCTGCAGAAGGACAATCCAAAATGTGATGGCGTTTGTCATAGGCGCACAATCATCCTGAGTCTGCATGGGCAGGCTGTCAGAATCCATGTAGACACAATTCTTTAATGCAACGTCTTTTTTTTACTGTTGTTGTGGTTTTTGAGTATATGTAGGCGTTTTCGCCATTTTTGTAAAGATCGATGGTTGAGCAAGGCTCCCGGTGGTAAACTTTAATGAAGCATTGTTTTCCTAGTTATGTCTGGACTCTTGAGACTTCTTTTCTGATGGATGTTAGTTTTTCTTTCGCGTCTTTGTCTACACTGTATTAGAACGGCTTGGAATTGGAGAATCCACTCGAGTTGTAACTGTTATAGGATGATGTAGAGTTTGATCACTGTAACAGTTGCATTGTTTCTAATCGGTCCCTGTGATTTTCTTAGCACTGAACGACTTGGAATTGGAGAATCTAGTCAAGTTCCCCTTTTCAGTTTCTCGAACCTCTGAACCAGAGGATCTCGCATTCAGAGTTTTTCTTCTACAAATTACTGAAAGGCCTGTTGCCTGAGGTATTTTGTCCACTCTTCTCACCAAGTCTTCAACCTGCTCATTTTCAAATCAACCCACTGACTGAAGTTAGATCAAGACCTCCTTTGTTCCTTGCATGCCGGACCCAGTCCCTGAGTTTGAGTAATATCTTCTCGAGTCTCTATTCATTTGATCACCCATTAAAAACTACTGTGACATAAAACTGATGGGTGTTGGGATCTGCTCCTGATGCAATCCAGGAGTGACTTCCGTTGCCAACATTTCTAGCATCGTTGTCAGGGACGAAGTTGAATATTTTCCCTGGGAAGAACGACATTGAGCCTTTGATTTTGAAGGTGCATCAGACATCAGAGCCATTAAAGATTGCTACTGTGCACCTGGCGACTCCATTATTTCCACATCACTGTTTCAGCTGTGACTATTGTTAGCACACTTGAAAGCTGACCCTAAGGATCTTTTTTGAGAAGGTTTCAACAACTGCTTTCTCAGCCTGAGAAGCTTCCTGGGGTAACGGCAACGTTAAGATCTAGCCTTTGATGGTGAACAAGGACCAGACATATTTGAAGCTGCGCATATTTCACCTGGCGACTCCATGATTCGAGGATTGATTGACGACTCCACTGTTTCAATATGGAGAAAATTATGGCTCAAAGGTTTGCTTTCTGTGACTTTTCCCAGATAGTTGGGTTTCCTAATGCACTTCCTGATAGAGACCAATGGGAAGATCTCCTCCCTGAATTTCATGCAACAAGTTGGGAGGAACCAACTGAGCATTTACTGGACTTCCATGAGGCTATTCACCGACACAATATCGTGCATGAGGATGTCCGGATTAAGCTCTTTAGGTATTTATTGAAGGGATCTGCTCTTGAGTTGTGTCGATCTCTTCCCGCTGCGAGCATCCGCTCTTTAACAGGTTTTCATACAGCTTTCAATTCATTTTGTAAAGACTACAATCCAGCTGATTGTTTGTTTGAAAATTGTTGTGAGGAGTTTTCTTCCCTTCATAAAGCCTCTGCTCACCCTGAAGACCAATTCCATGATGAAGCTTTTACTGTGGAGGAAAGCATTTGCTAGGAAAATATGGAGGTGTTGAATGATATTAATTGTGTTAGCCCTAGAACGGAAGCATATGACATCATATCAGATGCCTATATTCCTTTAGATGTTCATAACGATCAACATGCCTCTTGTGGAAATTGTGAGTTTATAGAGAAAATGTGGTCCATGGTAGATGACTCACCTAGATATCGGGTTGAAGCAGATGTTCCTAGCAGCTCTGCTCATGATGACGAAGACCCTCTCTTTTTAAAAGAGGGGTTAGTTGTGGAGGAGGATTCTTCTCTTTTCCCCCAGGGGGTTTCTCACGATATATTTTTACCTAGGATTAAAGAGAAAATGATTGTGTATGGGTAGCTAGAAGCAGCAAGTCCCACTGTCCCTGAAACGGAAATTTTTTACGGGATCACTATTCTGGAGGAGGGTCATATCAATGAAGGACAACCCATTTTTGATGTATATTATAGTGATGATGAGTAGCAAGCTTATCCTACATTTGATCACTATAAATATACTGAAGAGTCAGTCAGCAAGAAGAACCACCCCATGGTCCCTATTTATGATGAATATGAATCTGACCCGGGGGAGAGCCAAGAAGAGGAAAATGAACCAGAGGAACAACTGAGCACATATTTCATTCCAGAGCCAGTCAGCGAGAAGCTACCGCCTGAGATCAATGAGCCTACGTTAGTTGTCCACTCACCTGTGCTTATCAAAGATATTCAACCACATGTGAGCAACTCTGTAGCAGAGGAGGCTGCCTGTCACCAATTTTCCGAAATTCGCCACTCATTCTATGACCCTGTCGGCGAATACATGGAGTGGCATGTCCTTTATGCCTTGGAGCCGCCCTATTCCATATCAACTTCACCCTGTGAGGAGAAGTTGAAGAGTGTAGTGATTCTTCTGTCATGGTTACACTATCTGCTGGTGATCATCGACAGAAGCAAGGAACTTCTATCCAGAAAGCTGCTTGAATGGCTGCGGTGGAAGTTTTCTTTCACCTAGCCCATGTAAAATATTTTATTAGCATTAGGACTGTATATAAATAAGCTCCTTTGAGCATGTAGCTTTATTTTGTTACTTTTATTTTTCAGCCTGTATTTTCAGCAGTGGGATGTTTTGAGCATGACTCCATATCGCAATAGCAAGGCACTGAAGCTGCAGAATGAGTTCTTAGAGAATCACAGGGACGACTCTATCCTCCATGGAGCTTAATGTTAGTGACATTTCTTTTCCTAGGAACAAGAGTATTCGGGTCTGCAAGTTGTACGAGGAGCGCCCAAGTGCAGCATGGAAAAATCTTGTTCTAAGGCTTCCAATCGAGCAAGCGGGTGAAATTACGTTGTCAATGGCCCGGATTCATCTATAAAAGCATATCGACGGTCGGTGGGAAATCGCGGTTAGCGGAGTTGCACGATAGGTAGCGTCTATATACATTCATGAAGGATCTTGGTCGTCCATCCAAAAGGACACATGGTGCACGATCATGTCATGTCGACATTCGGGGATTCGAGGGGTAAGAGCTCCTCGTCATTTTACATCTCGAAACCCCAAACCCCAAAATGTCGATAAGCACTCTTCAAAGCCGAGCCCATGGTCCTAGCGCCAGGTCACGTTAAGCGAGCCTAAGAATGGAGGTAGCCCCCTTCTTAATGACAAAGCCATCTCGGTCATTCATCTGAAGGACACTCGGTGCAAGATCTGAGCCATAGGTGGGGCCTTTCGGGATTTTCATAGTGAAAGCGCCAAATTCATCTCAGCCATCCATCAATCGATGAAGCTCGAATGCATTGGACTTAAAGGGGGAATGGATCTGGGCGGCCAGGATCTACGCGCTCAGATTTACGGTCAAGAGCGGATTCCGGAGCCCCCATGCTATTCTACCTTTAACCGGAGGGGGGGGTCCGGAATCGAGTGCACAACTCTTAAAGGGTCAGGATCTGGGCACCTAAATTAGTGGTTGAGGCTTCATTCCGGAACCCCCTTGCCTTTCTTCCTTTAATCAGGGGGGGGAATCAGACATGCAACTCTTCAAAGGTAAGATCGGAGCACCTAGATCAACGATGCTCAGGCCTTTCCGGCCCCCCTTCGTCATCCTGTCTTTAATGAAAGAGGGGGGGGTCCGGAATGGTGTGTTATTATTGTGGGGTCCCTTGCCTATCGTGTCACCTTTGGTATCGTCCTCCCCGTTGCCACCTGTTCTCCACCTACCACCTCCCTCTTCCCCTGTCATCTGTCCAAATTCCCTCTCTCCATCCACATGACACCGCCTCAGCTCGTCATCCTCTCGTCTCCTGCCATGTGTCCCTCTCACTCCCAGTCACCTCCTCCTGTACTCCCGCACTCCATGCTCCTTCCTCCTCTGTCCTATTCAATTCGCGTGGCATTCCTCAGTTGATGTCATAGCTCTCATTTCTTCTCCATCACCTCCATAGTGTTCACGCCTTTAACCCCTGTCACACCCTCGTCCACATCAACCATAGGGGTCCATCGCAGTAGTCCAGCGAAGTAGCGTCCAAAGAAAGACCATTCGGCTGATCCAGGTGGCACAATTAGGAGACCTCCACGTCCCAGAAGGCAGAGTTGACCGAGGCCATCCCCGATCCCAAAAAGTAGTTATTGCAGCAGTTGTTGGTGGTTGAACATCAACTCCACCATAAAAGGAAGGTCCAACAAAGGACTAATTCACATTGACTCACCTGCAGAAGGACAATTTGAAATCTGATGGCGTCTGTCATAGGCCCACGATCATCCTGAGTCTGCATGGGCAGGCTGTCAGAAGCCATGCAGATGCAATTCTTTAATGCAACATCTTGTTTTTACTGTTGTTGTGGTTTTTGAGTATATGTAGGCATTTTCGCCATTTTTGTAAAGATCGATGGTTGAGCAAGGCTCCCGGTGGTAAAATTTAATGAAGCACTGTTTTCCTGGTTATGTATGGACTCTTGAGACTTCTTGTCTGATGAATGTTAGTTTTTCTTTTGCATCTTTGTCTACATTGTATTAGAACGGCTCAGAATTGGAGAATCTGATGCAGGAGCATCTCTCCACGCCAGCCAGCCAGCCAACCAGCCATGTTAGCGTGCATGCATTCAAGCTAAGAGGGAGGCACAAACTCATTTAAATTTGAATTGAATGTAATTAATTTCTTAGGCTGTTGAGCCATAGAGCCGTGCCTTAGTGCAGGCTGTAGATAAGATCGGCCATTAATGCTTTTATGGCTAAGATCTAGTTGCGATAGCGGACTAGACAGCCCATTCAATGTAATTGAATAGGGTAGGTGAGTCTAGAGGGAAGCGCTCGAAGAGCCCCCTCAGGTAAAAGAGATTTTGGATCTCATTTTGTGCAGAGTCGGCATAGGATAGAAGAGTTCTGCGTATAGAGAGCAGAAGAGGGAAGAGCCGAGACCTTGTTACAAGCCGTGCTCAGGAACACGTTGTAAATACAGGGATTTGCCATATTTAATACAAAGAGCAGTTTTTCCTGCATTATTCTATGTTATGTGGATGCCTTGGTGTGTTCTTTTATATGTTGTGAATGTATGTATGTTAGGCATTTGCAGGAGTTCTTGATTTCCAGGGTTGAAGGTCTTTGAGGCTTCACACCAGGAGGGTGTGACAGAATGCTATGGGTTTTGATAGGCGTGCATAGGGGTTGCACTTCTGAACACTGTGGGTTCAGACAAAGACGTGCTGTGGCACATGAGATGGAATCAACAACTCAGGGAAGACCTCAAGGTTACTGAACACCTTGGAGGCAAGGCTATGTGAGAGAAGACACAGTTGCAGACAGAAGCTCTGAGGAGTTATGTAGAGATCTGCTAGGTGGGCATTGAGCACAGGCACAGGGTGCCAAAGAAGAACTCTGTTGTGAGTTCAGAAAGGAGAACCAGAATCACCAAGGATTCTGTGAGGCTCTGCCAGGTGGGCATTGAGTAGGTGCAAAGGGTGCACAAAAGAGAAGAACAGAACTGCTGGAAGTTCTGAGAAGATACTCTGCTAGGAGGGCATCGAGTAGGTGTACAGATGGCATAGGGGAAGAGAACTCTTTGAGTTCTATGATTTGAGGGAAGAATCCACAGAGGGATCTTCACAGGGTTGTTGAACACCCTGAAAGACTCAGCAAGAAGTTGTTGTAGCAGAAGGAAAAGCTCAGGAGGGTGAGTGCTTTCACACACAAAGTCGGGCTGCAAGAGTGCAGAGGCTGAAGAACTCTTTGGAGAGTTCAAAGTTCCCAAATCTCAAGAGGAACAATGTTTTCATACGCGGAGGCGAACTCGAAGTCGAGAGATCGCAGGAGGAAACAGACAAAGGTTGAGGCCTTTGAAGAATTCAAAAATTCTCCCAAGGTTGGGAAGAAAGTGTGCAAAGCTCAAGAGAGAGCATAGCAGCCATCATATCGACTGAAGAAGAGGATCTGGACCGTCAGTTTTCACGTCCAGGAAGGCGCATAGGAGAAGCGCACAGGAGAAATGATCTGAGCCGTCAGATCTGGAGAAATTTTTTTGTCAGCCGTCAGATTGGATAGGAGCTGCATGAGGTCTACCTTCGTGCACAGGAGGCGGAGGATCCCGATGAGGGCGTGGCCATCAGGATATCGCATATCAGGAAATCCGAAGTCTCGATGACATGAGATCGGGAATTTCCATGAGAAATTACCTGCAGATGATCTGGACCGTCCATTAGTGGGGACACGTGGCGGAGATCGAGGCGTCAAGAGTCGGTATATCAACATTCGGGAAATTGGAGTTCTCGAGGTCGAAAGAGTCGGGACATCAGAAGTCTCGAAACCTCGAGAGTTAATTTGAACCGTCCATCTAGAAGGGACGTGTGGCAGCAATCAGAGCCATCGGGGAAAAGGCCCGACAAGGAAGCCATCTATCGGCATTTCAGTCATCAGGATATCGGGAATCCTAGTGACCAGAGGTTTGGGCATTTTAGAATCGCGAAGTTCGAAACCCCGACAAGGAAGAAGGAGCCATTGAGGGGCCAGCTGTCAGTGCAGCGGAGAATCGGGATTCGAAGAATCAGAAATCCCGTGGGCAAATATTTTTCGACATTTGAAACCCCGATGTCCTGAGGGAGATCAGGGGCCATTGTTCCAGCAGACGATCACGACCGTTGATGTGATGAAGACGGAAAGGAGTTGCTAGCTGTCAGCATAACAGATAAGGAGGAAAGATCCGTTGTGTGGGGGCCAGCTCTCAGCCTGTCGGGATTTGGAGGATCGGGGATCTCATGAGAAAATGCATTTTGGCATTGGAAACCCCGAAACCCCGACGAGGAGTATGACTGAGGTCATGGGGATAATGGTCAAATGGGCCAGAGTCTAGCCAAGAGGGCTATTGCGTAAAACACGCATTGGGATTCAGAGGTTCGCGAGTCCTGAGGACTTATGTGTTTCGACATTTGAAAGTCCAAAACTCCGATAAGAGGAATCCCGACAGAAGTATATGGCTGCGGTCATATGAGAATTGGTCGCGTGGACCAGGGCTTAGCCAAGAGGGCTAATGTGCATCGGGAATTGGAGGATCCCAGATCCAAAGGGTGATTACATTTTTGCATTGGAAAGCCCGAAACACGACAAGGACATAAGGCTGCGGTCTTGTGAGAACGGTCATGTGGACCAGGACATAGCCAGGAGGGGAAAAGGTCGGAAGAGGCACGCATCGACATATCGTTGATCAGGATTTCAGGAGGATAGGAACTCTTGACAACGGGGATCACGAAACCCCGAAACCTAAATTTATCATCGGGAAAAAGTCACGGTGGAGTGCCAAAGACCATGCAGGGAAATCAGAAGGACCCGTGGATTGGGTTTTTAGCAAAGATTCCAAGGAGGAATTGAAAGAGATGCTTCAGCTCACTTGGATATTGAACGATCCTATTTGTAGGAGAGCGCCAACAGGTGGTGGTTGTGTGATCTCGCCTGCGTCAAAATCCAGTCGAGTTGTAACTGTTATAGGATGATGTAGAGTTTGATCACTGTAACAGTTGCATTGTTTCTAATCGGTCCCTGTGATTTTCTTAGCACTAAACGACTTGGAATTGAAGAATCCAGTCAGGTTCCCCCTTTCAGTTTCTCGAAACTCTGAACCAGAGGATCTCACATTCAAATTTTTTCTTCTACAAATTACTAAAAGGCCTGTTGCCTGAGGTAGTTTGTCCACTCTTCTCACCAAGTCTTCAACCTTCTCATTTTCAAATCAAACCACTGACTGAAGTTAGATCAAGACCTCCTTTGTTCCTTGCATGTTGGACCCAGTCCCCGATTTTGAGTGATATCTTCCCAAGTCTTCATCCATTTGATCACCCATTATAAACTACCGTGACATAAAACTGATGGGCGTCGGGCTCTGCTCCTGATGCAATCCAGAAGTGACTTTCGATGCTAACATAGCCATCCCGGTTGGTGGCGTGAATTGGTTTCTACCCAACCTACTGAAGATTTGATCACCTATGTTGAGATGAAAATCATGTCACTCTTGGTCTGCCCATTGCGTCATCCTATCTTTCACATTCGTCAAGTACATGTGAGCTAGTTCCAATCAATCTTCCCAACTAGTCATGAATCCCAAAGCTGATGGATTTGTTCCATAATAGCCTTGCATCACCGTGTGTGGGGTGATGCGTTTTTGTCCATTCATTAATTCGAACAGAATGAAGCCCATTGTAGAACTCTTCTGCAAATTATAATTGAACTGTGTCACATCCAACAATTCTATCCAATTCGCTTGATCCGTCCTCACATAGTGTTGCAAGTAATCTTCCAATATGCCATTGATTCATTCTGTCTCTCCATTTTTCTACAGATGGAAGCTGGAGCTCATCAATAACTTTGTTTCAACAAGCTTGAACAATGTTGTCCAAAATTTCCCAGTGAACCTTATGTCCCTGTCTGAAACAATGTTCAATGGAAGACCCCAATACTTCACTACATGCTTGAAAAACATTCGTGCCACCTCTTCCGCCCCAAAGTTCACCTTCATTGTGATAAAAACCACATACTTGGAAAAACAATCCACAACAACCATGATTTTGTTGTATTTCTGTGCGATCGAAAGTTAGGTGATGAAGTCCATCGACACAGTTGCCCATGGTTTTTCTAGAATTAGTAAAGGTTGTAACAGACCTGCCTGCATCTGGGTGTCAGTCTTCTCTTGTTGACAAACAATACAAGTCTCGACATATCCTTCAACATCTCTCTTCATACAATCCTAGAAGTACCCTCTCTCCAACAATGCCAATGTTTTATGCTGGCCTGGGTGGCCAGCCCAGGAGGAGTCATGACATTACTTCGAGAGATCCTTTCGTAGATGACTTGTCTTAGGAATCTAGAGGCGCTCACCAAAATACAAGAGTCCATCACGCAAGAAAAACTTTCTCGTCTTTCCTTCCTTCACCTGCTTCATAATGTTCGTCGTTGTTGGATCAACCTGCAGTCCTTCCTCAATAATATTTTGCAACTCCGTCGACACACGAATTTGGCTCCCATTTGTTGTAGTAGGAAACTCGCTTTCCTCAAGTGTATCTAGCTGAGCCTTCCTTCTCAAGCCATTGACAATGGCATTGAGTTTGTCGGGCCTATTCTCGATGGTCATGTCAAATTTGACTAAGAAGTCCTACCAACGTGTCTTCTTGGAAGAAAACTTGGGTTGTTTTGTAGAGTAGCTCGTCGCCACATTATCTGTCTTGATCATGAAGGGCTTTCCCAACAAGTAGTGTCTCCATACTTGTAGACAATGCACAACAACGATCATTTTCTTCTCATGGACGAGATACCTTCATTCACGATCATGTAACTTCCTGCTCTCGAAATCCACTAGGTGTCTGTCCTGCATCAAAACCCTTCCTATGGAAAAGTATAAGGCATTCATCTGCAATTCAAATGTTTTCTCAAAGTCTGGCAGCTTCAACATTGGGGCAGAGACAATCCTGCGTTTTAATTCTGCAAACACAGTCTTTCTCCTTTCTGTCCAATTCCAAGTTCTCTTCTTCTTGAGAAAATCTCATAGTGGTGCAACGATCTTCGAATAACGTTCTACAAATCTTTGGTAGTAGTTGGCCAACCCCAGGAAGACCCTCACATCATGCACTGTGCGTGGTTCATCCCAATCTGTGATCGCAACAATCTTTGTTGGATCCATGAAAATGCTTCCTTGTCCCACCTAATGGCCAAGAAAGAGTATTTCGGTTTGCCCAAAAACGCACTTGGATTTCTTCAAGAGTAACTGATGCTTTTGCAACACCTCAAATACTTTCTTCAAGTGTTTCTCATGCTCCTCCATACTCTAGTTGAACAAAACGATATCATCCAAATACACCACAACAAACTTGTCCAAGAAGGACCTCGACATGTCATTCATCAATGTACAAAAAGTGGCTGGAGCGTTGCATAAAACGAACGACATCACTAGGACCTCAAAGCGTCTGTAACATGTCATCATTGTTGTCTTCAGTTCATCTCCCTCCGCAATCCAAACCTAAAAATAACCGTGTCTCAAGTCCAGTTTCGAAACTACCTTGGCTTTGGCTAGCTTGTCAAAACAATATGGAGCTAATGGCAAAGGATATCAATTCTTCATTGTTTGCATCTTGTCAATTTTTTCTTCAATTCTTCCAACTCGAGTTCGGACAATCGGTAAGGAGATTTTGCAGGTGGCTACAACCTCGGCTCTAGCTCGATTCGGTGGTCAACGATGGACCTGGGTTGAAACTTCTTAGGCAACTCGCCCGACATCTGATCCTCAAACTTATCCAACAGTTTGGAGAGTTCCGATGGAATAGGCGTCCCCACTCCATCATCATCCTCAGTCTCCCCAATAACCACAACATAAATCTGTGAATCAAATCGTCTTGTTTCTTTCTTCAAGCTCAATGCTGAGACGATCTGCACTCAACTTTCAAGCTTCCATGTGGTTGTGCGCACAATCCACTTCTTCCATTCACTCACTATAACCATCTTGTCTAGCCATGGCACCGTAACAACTTTGTTCCTCCTAAGGAAGTTTTTCCCAAGAATGACTTCAAAGTCGTCCATCCACAAAATCGTAGAGCTTGCTTGTCCTTTCCATTCGTCCAACTGCACATGGACCAGTGATGCAACTTATGTTGCCTTCCTTGCCTTAGAATTTACAGCCTTCATTTTTGTTTTATTTGTTGTTACTTTGAGACTGAGCTCCTTAGCCAACTCTACCTTCAAAAAGTTGTGCGAAGCCCCTGTGTCAACAAGTGCTTGAACTGTTCTGCCATTGATGATCATGTCAAAAAAACACAGTTTATGCATGCTTTTGCCTTGGCCACCCAACACACCAATCTTCTTTCTGCCAACAGACCCTTTCCATGCCTCATGTGTTTCGACAAATTAACAACAACAACATTCACAACTCATCTACTCCTTCCATTCGCAACTTTAACCCAACTTAGTAAGATTTTGTCCAACTCGCCTCATATCTAAAGCAACACTCTTAGACTTCCTAGGTTGTGGCCGAGCACTACATTCATCCACAATCTATTGCGGCCTTCCATTATTAATCGTTTGTTGCTTTCCAAAACCTATGCGAGCCAAACCACATTGCAATGTTTTCACTTTTGCCGAGTCGAGCTCTTCTTGGCATGTTGTCTAATTACTGGCCAACTCTGTCTTTCTATGCTCTGATCCCATCTATCACGGTTTTGCAGATCTCGCTTGGGTTGCGGATGCCCAAGATCATTAGCACCATGGGGCATCGACACCTTTCGTTCGCCAGAAAGACATGACCACCTCTTTATATGTGTGCAACTCTTTTCAGTTAGTTATTTTCAATAACAAGAAAAGAAAACATCCATACAACAACACAAGATGAAACTTTGTTCATGGGTGGCAAAACCGGCCTAATACCTAGAAATGATTTATAAAAGAGAAAACTGCAGTGTGTCGAGCTAACTCATGCCACACAAAGAAAATATTTACAATAACAGACCAACTGAACTGCCCTTAGGCGCTCCCTCTCCGTCACCTCAGCCAAAAATCGAAAATTTATGCTCCCCTTCGTGCTTCATTCTTGGTTCTTGTGATTCTCACCCTTCCTTACCTGCGTCCTTGCTCGACTCAGACCTCCTTGCCAAAACTTGGTGTTCGAATGACTTCCTCTCGCTAGCTTATAAAGGGCACCCAACGAGCATGCTCTCTTTTCCACTACAACATGCCATCCAACTTTCGTCGGGTCGACTTGCCCCATGGGCGCGCACCCCATGGACTTCCACTAATCGTGCATCACCCACCCAAGCCGACTTCAATTTTTCCTTCATTTGTGGGCACCGACCCAACTTGCACGCATTGCTGACAAACCACATGTCAAAACGTTCATGTTTTTTTTTAAAGGATGGCATGGCTTTACAATCCCTTAGTCCTTAATAAGTGTAAGAGGCTTAAATTTAAAAAAAAAATTACATTGAATAACAAGATAAATAAGTATTTATTTGTTTAATAAACATCACTTTCCATTCAAGGTGAAAGAGATGGTAATAAAGAGCATTGAAATGGATTAACTTTATTATAATTTATTATACTCATATTGTAAATTCAATACAATTATAATCATGATTAAAAAAGTGGTTACGTTGTGTAATTATATTCAGAAAATCTACTTACATGTGTGAGAGTGAAAGTATTGATATCGTGTCAACATTTAATTAATTGATGTTATTCATATTGAAAATTTGAAACTCGACATAAAATAGGTCGAGATAGAACTTATCTAGTTAAATATTAATAAAAAGGTGCGTGTAAGGCTTCGAACCCAACAACAACAACTTGATGGATTTCAATATTTTTCACTTTCACTTATATATCATGATTAAAGAATACAAATAAGAACAACTTGGATATTAATATTTTTCACTTTCACTTATATATCATGATTAAAGAATTTAAATAAGAAATATCTTCTTTGTTAGATGACAAATATAATTGTATTTAAGAAGATGATGATGATGTTAAAATATAAATAAGAAAGATCTTGGTATGATCCCTTCCTTAGAGGACATGGGAATATTTTTTCGTTTCTTCGTTGGAGGTTACTCACTATCATATTGGTTTTCCAAGAAACTCGCTAGATTTGAAGATGAAAACATTTAAAGTTCCCATATGTTAGTGACCTAGGTATCAATCTGCTCTCGTAATAGGAAAGTCCCCGGTTGTGGCTATCAATGTTTAGATGGAAATAAACATTGATGAGACATGGAGGGATGCAAGGAAGGTAGTTTCTGGTAAAGGTGGCAGGTTACAGTAACTGGTGGTAGATCATAGAAGATTACCTCATTAATAGAAGTCGAGGTCAGAGTTTTAATGAGTCCAGAAGATGAGGTGTTATGGAGGCAAACTGGCCTCTTTGTCTCGGACGAGGAGTTAAGAAACATGATTGGCATTGTCAGTGGTGGGTCAAATGATGTGGTTATTACCAAGGACAAACATTTTGATAGTATTGAGACAGTCCTTGGAATGAGTGTTGGGGTGCATCTCAAGGAAAATGAGGTAATCTGTCCAAATGGAATACAATCTAGCGTCTTGGGGGGGAGAAAACATATTGGTCAACCCGGTGGATGTGTTGTAGTACACGGTTTCAAGACTGTAAGTGAACCCTATCTTTCTAATTTTTCACTACGGGTGAAGACAGGGGATGAAACTTCTATCGTAGTTGAGAAAGGAGCCTTAGAAGGTGACATTGGTGGTGTAGTGAATCCGAATGGTGAAACTACATAGGATAACCATGATGACCATAGTGCGATTCAAAGGTCTAGTCGGTGGGATTGGAAAGTGAAGAAGCCTTGGAAACAGAACAAGGGTAGGAACAAAATGGTACTCAAAGGGGACGTAGGTCTAGAGGAATCATGCAATATGGATATGTGTGCATTAGTTGTAAGGTCTACTTATAGAGCAATGAGCATGCAGGCTATTACTAGTTGGGTGGTGAACACATGGTCTTCGTTGCTTGGGTATGCCCCAGAGATGGTGATTCTAACCAGGGGGTGGTATTGTGTCATTTTCAAAACACCAGAAGACTCCATGAAAGTATTATAGGACACCTGGGTATTAAATGGAGGTAGTCTCATGTTGAAAATATGGAGGGTTAGTTTTGATCTTGCATCGGAGTATTTCCAGCATAGACACATTTGGGTGCTCTTACCTGGCTTGTTGATTTAGTTCTGGAATGGGGGTGCTCTTTCTGCCATAGGGAATGAACTAGGGCGTTTTTTATTAGTTGAAGATTCTGTTCTCAAGGGAGATGATAGGAGAATGGTGAAAATACTCATTGAACTGAATGTCTACAAAGGGTTCTTGGAACCACTTGATATTGAGTGGAGAGGAAATATTTATAGTCAAAAAATCGACTATTTGGCCCATCCGTTCTATCGTACTTTCTGTAGAAGGACTAGTTACCTGCGTAAAGATTGTCAAGGTGACCGTGCAAACCCCCCCTCTCTCCCTCCTTGGGGGCTACTCGACTTCCCGATGTACGATCGTTTAGTCAACTAAGTCGGATCGACTCTTTGGTTCCATGTTGGAACCCAATGCAAATTCTCACAAGTCCTCCCGTTTCTCCAATGTGTAGGTCCTATCAACCCCGTGGCTCTCTTCTTGGCCCCTTTGAAGAAATTTGACGGAGACACTAGTTTTATTTTCTAGGCCCTATTCAATCATATGACCTCAGGCTATGTCATGGTGCTAAACCATGAAATGTGCTATGGGTTTCGGGCTTCGACTTTCTCACAACAACCAACTCCTATTTCCCCCGAACTCTGAATCGACGAATACAATTGATGCAAGGATCAATGGTCCTTGTTGCTTCCTCAGAACAATGACGATGATATATTCAGACTCCAATCTTCGAGAGTCTTTCCCCTTGTTCTCCTCTGATTTATATTAGATCCTAAGCACCACTTCTCTGAAATGCATGGATCTCCTCCACGTGTCCCTTCTAGATCCAACGGTCTGAATTCACTTTGCTCTTCACAACTTCACGAAGTTTTCCATTTTCTCTTGGAAAATCTTCTAGAACTTTATTCCCTGGATCTTCCGATCTTTCGCCACCTGTCTCCTTCTGACGATGTGCAATTTTGCTTGGCTTAGGGACTTCGGTAAGTCCTCACTCCTTGTGCAAAATTAGCACTTTTCTCCTCATTCTTCGAGATTTGGGCTTCTCTCGGCCTTTCTGAACTCCTTGCAGTAATTTTGTGCGTAGTGACGCTAGTCCTTCTAAGCTTTTCTCGACTCAACCTTGAAGGTTCTCGACACTTTTACGTCCTTCTAAGGATCTTCAGGTTCCCTCTTGGAAACTCGACACTCTTTCTCCTGAGCTTGTAAGATGAACTCACTTTGCCCTTAACGCACTCCTTGTGCTCAAATAAGCCTTCAGATGACTTCCCATGACACTGGTCTAAGTGTTGGCCTGATACACTCTTTTCACAGGTCTTACTTCTGAATTCCTGAAATCCTTTCAGGTTTTCCAAGGCATCTCCTTTGCCCCGCTCAATGCACACTTGCAGATCTTCTCTCCCTCAGAGTGTTCAACAACTCTGGGATTTCCTCAACTCCTCCAACAGTCTATAATGTGTTGGTCCTATGCACGTTTTCACCCGCTTGATGGCCTCTTGGCATATTCTTACAGAGTATTCAACAACTATGTACTACGCCTCCTCCTGCGTAGTCTTTCCTCCAAGATATTTAGCAACCTGGAAGTTCTCCCTTGAGTCTGTGAATTATTCTGGTGTGCCCTCCTGGCACATTCTCCTCTAACTCGAAAGAGTTCAAACACACACTCCTTGCGTCGACTCGTGGAGTTTCAACTCTCTATCGTGCACTCCTTACACTTAGCTTGAAGAACCATAATTGATTCAACAACTCACAGATAGAGGATTCTATCTCTATCTTTGTAGATGAAATTCTAACTCACACATCTACCACATATAATCATAAACAGACACAAAACATTCATGAAACACATAAAAATACACAAAAAATGTCTCATGCAGGAAAAATTGCTCTTTATATTAATATGAATGTTTGATTACAGCGTGTACAGAGGCTCGAACTACAACAGAGTCTCGACTCTCAATTCCCTCCAGCGTGTCTCTTGGCTTACAATGATTTTTCATTAATCTTCAGTAGCCTCTACTGGGCATATAATACAAACATTTATACAAGAGGGTCTCGATGAGATTTCCGTGCAAGCTATGCTAGTGGTGTCTAATCACAATTGAAAACACCTAACTAATGAGGGAGATTACAATGAGTGGAAATCTGATCCGAATTGGATTCGGATCCCTCCTACCATCAACCACTTAAGGTGACCTCATCTACAACTTGTGTGAATGCACAACTTGGCTCTTCCAACCCAACAACATTAATTTCCTTAATTACATCTAACTTTCAAAGGAACAATGACAGGGCAGAGCCTCTCCCTTCCTTGAATGTGCACCAATGTGCTAGACAGGTGATGTGTGCTGAGGTGGAGCGATTCTCTTGCGTCATACTCCAGTGCTACGAAAAATTCATGAGCTCCTGCTCATGAGATTCCCAGCTCTGTTGAAATCCTTCTGGATCCCAACCCTTCTACTGGAGCTTTCCTCCTGCTGCTCTTTTTTTTGTTGTCACTACTTCTTCCCCACTACTCATGCAGTTTCTCTTCTATTCAAGTTATCCTTGTTGACAACTTCTTCTCCTGATTTCAGCATCAACTCCCTTATCTCCTGTATCACATCTTCCAGCTTCTCTATCATCTGGCTCTTCTTATGCAGTCTACTTGGTTGCAACTCCTCATACTTATTTAAGGGTAGATCATCCTAATCTCCCATTATACCTTCATCTCTGTTGGCATCAGAAGTCACTCCTGGATTGCTTGCAGGAGCAGAGCCTGACACCCATCAGTTTAATGTCACGATTTGTTTAAAAGGGGTGATCAGATGGAAGCACACTCGGAACAACCTCGTCTCAACTTTGAAACTAGGCTAGGTATGCATGACGAGTGAGGTTTGGATAAACTTCAAACAGTGAGTTGTATTAAGGGTGAGTAGGGGGAAGACTTGCATTAGAAAAGTGCGAAGGTTTATCATAAACATCAGGTTCGTAACAGACTGAAAGAGAAAGCATTCGAACGCAAGATCCTCTTACATTCAAACAAAAAAGACCAGAGAATACAATAATGTCACAACAAATCCTTTATCATAACATCACTATAACAATCCACGCGAATCCTTCAATCATGAACTCTCTGATATAAGACGAAAACATAGATGACAAAGGGAAATTGTTTGTCATAAAACAAGAAATCTCAAACACAGAGGCACCACCCAGAGAACTAGAATGGTCGTTGAAATTTTACAGTCGGGAGCTAAGCTCTACCATCGATAGATACAAAAAATGGCGAAAACGCCTTCATATACTCAGCACAACAATCATTAGCGAAATCAAGACACTGCATTGAAGGCTTTGCGTCTGCATGGCTTTCTGACAGTCAACCTCTGAAAGGTCGTGCAACTTATGTCAGATGCAATCTAATTCTTTGACAGTTCCAACGACGAATCGACGTGCCTTTAACTCATTATCGTGCTTTCCCATTATGGCGGAGGCGATGTCTAACCACCACCAATCGCTTCAATAACTACTTCATCGGGATTGAGGACGGCCCGACCAACTCGGCACCTTCGGGACGTGGAGGACCTCCCACGCTGCCACCTGGAAAAATTGGTTGGCTCAAAGGATATGAGTGGAGGCCAGCGCGGAAGGTGGGGCGTGGGAACAAAGTGATGGGGGTCGGAACAACGGAGGGCGGAGTAAGAAGCGATGAGGGAGGTGAGAGAGGTTATAGGGGAGAGACATGGAAAATTTGATAAATGGAGGAGGCAGGAGAGTAGATGTGATGGATACTGGGAAGCTGGCGTGGAAAGGAGTGGGACACATGGCAAGCGACAAGTGGATGATGAGAAGGAAGGAGGACCACGCGGACCAAAGAGGTGAGGCGGATGGATGACACACGACAGCAGGAGAAAGGTGGTCTGGAAGATGACATGATGGGAGAAGGGCCCACGCAGGCTAAACACAGAACAACTAAGAAGGACGGGATTGTCCAAGAGCCGTTGATCCAGGCACATCGATCTCAGCCGTCGAAAAGTTGCGTCTGCGATTCCGGACCCCCCCCCTCCGCTTAAAGGTAGAAAGGCAGGGGGGTTCCGGAATTTCCTTTATCGCCATTGATCCGGGCGCACTGATCTGGGTCGTTGAAGAGATGCGCCCACGA
>CBVK0101136871.1:0-14803 GCA_900067695.1 Picea abies | reverse complement strand
GGGTTTTTCACCCATTCTTTTGCATTCTACCCCCCTTACAAGAAATATTGCTAACATTTAGCTCCATGGGGAATAGAGTCGTCCCTGTGATGCTCTAAGAACTCTTTTGCAGATTTAGTGCCTTTGCTGTTGGGATATGGAGTCATTTATTAGTCCGAAAAACAAAAACAGAAACAATATGTACAAAACAAAACAAAAAGAGCCAACTGTGGCTCACAGAAAACATTTTTTTAAGAAATGCCCATTTACTGGGCTGCTGAAAACTTCTTTGCATTCCAGATCCTGCAAACTGTAAGTGTTGTTCAAAAATACTTTGAGGATCTTGAAAGGCCCGAACCAGAGGGCATCAAATTTACTGTGCTTGCCCTTTTCCTACCTGGGTGCATCCCATTTGAGCACCAGATCACCCTGTTCAAATTCTTTCTTTTTTCTCTTCTTGTCAAAATCCTGTTTGATCTTCAGCTGATGATTGTAGGCCTTATTCATGACCTGCTCTCTGATCTGCTGCACTTCTACCATCTGATGAATCCTTCTGATCACATGATTAGGCTCTCCTTCAAAGTCCTGGAGGAGATTTTCCACAGGTAAGGCAAGCTGAGTGGGGAAAACGGCCTCTATTCCATAAACAAGTTGGAAAGGAGAGATGCCCAGGGACTTCTTGGTTGTCACCCGATCAGCCCAGAGAGCAAATTTGAGCTTTGAGTCCCAGGCCCTTTTATTGTCCTCCAGTAGCTTCTTAATGAGCTTAATCAGACTTTTATTGGAGGACTCTGCCAATCCATTTCCTTGAGGATAGTAGGGAGTGGAGTGAACCAGTGCAATCTGGAACTGTTCACAGAATTTGACCAGAGGCTCAGACCGAAAGGGGGAGGCATTATCAGTGACGATTCTGCTGGGGCAACCAAATTTGGATATAATATCTTCAAGGAAGATTATAATCACTTTGTGAGAAGTGCTTCTGGTAGGGACAACTTCTATCCATTTGGTGAAGTAATCGGTTGCAGTCAGAATCCATCTGTGCTGGTCACTTGCGGGAGGATGAATTTCTCCGATAAAGTCCAATCCCCACTGCTGAAAGGGTGCTGAAACTACTATAGGCTTTAATGGCAGAGATTTGAGTTGTTTCTTTCCCAAGAACTTCTGGCATTTGATGCACGCTCTGATTTCTCTGCGAACATCAGGAAATAAGGTGGGCCAATAATACCCAGCTCGGAGGATCTTGTGAGCTGTGGTCTTCCAAAAATGATGACCTCCATAGAGGCTACCATGGAAATTGAACATAACCTTCTGGGCTTGCTGCTGGTCCAGACACCTTAGTAATACGCCCAGAGGGTCTTTCCAATAGAAGGTTTGGTCAATGAGACAATACCTGACAGCCCTGAGCTTTAAATCTCTTGCCTTGCCTTTTTCCATCCCATCAGGTGGCCTCAAATCTTGCAAGAAATACAAGATATCCTTGTACCAGGCGCACGTTGCTAGTGGTAAAGCTCTTTGGGAACTCTTCTTGGATGACTCAGCTTTCTCATTGATGAAATTGATTCCCAATGCTCTGTAATTGGATTTAGCCAAAAACTTAGCTAAACCCTGCCCCTTTACCATCTTGGTGGGCTTGATTTCCAGATCGAACTCTAGGATCTTGGCGACCCATTTACCTCTTCTCCCATCTATGTCCGACTGTATAAGAATGTCCTTCACAGAGGTTGAAGGGACATATGCAGTGATTTTCGAGTGTAATACATAGACTCTGAAAGCTTTAAGAGCCTTCACCAGGGCATAGGCCTGCTTCTCCATGATCTCATACCAGAGTTCTGCATCTCTCAGCACCTTGCTAAAGAAAGCAATAGGCTGTTCTTTCCCTTGATCATTTTTCTGCAACAAAACTGCCACTACTGTATCACAGGAAGAAAAATAAAATATCAGAAAATCTTTGGAATAATCGGGACTGATCAGCACAGGTGCCTCAGTCAACGCCTTCTTTATTTGAATGAAAGATTCCCTGGGTTCAGAGGTCCATTTTACTTCATTCCCCTTCTTGAGCACGGCTGTGATGTGTTTCACCAACTCAGCAAAATTTGAAACAAATCTCCTCAGAAAATTAATCCTTCCCAAAAATGCATGAACCTCTTTCTTAGATCTGGGAAGTGAGAAGGCCTGAATTGCTTCTACCCTGTCAGGATCAATCCTTACTCCCTCCACTGACACTATATGGCCTAATAATTTTCCCTCTTGCATAGAAAACAATGATTTCTTGGGATTTAAAGATAGGCCATACCTCCGACACTTCTGGAAAACCTTCTTCAAGTGGTAGTGGTGCTCTTTATCAGTCTTGGAAAAGACTGTTATGTCATCTAGGTAAATCACCACAAACTTATCTTTTTCCCTGATGAAGGCTATATCCATGGCTCGCTGAAATGTTGCTCCTGCATTCATTAGTCCGAAAGGCATCTTGGCGTACATGAATGTTCCCCAAGGAGTGGTGAAGGCTGTTTTTTCTCTGTCCTTAGGCATGACTGATATCTGATTGTATCCAGAGAAACCATCAATCATGGATATTCTAGATGCACCGGTTACCCTCTGCAGTATATGTTCCATGTTGGGCAGGGGGTAATTTTCCTTCCTTGAACTTCTGTTCAGGTTCCTGAAATCGACACAGAGTCTGATTTCTCCATTCTTTTTCCTCACTGGGACCAAATTGGCCACCCAGTCGGAGTATCTCAAGGGGACAATGATTTGGGCATCTAGCAGCTTCTTCACTTCCTTCTCCATGACAGGTAGCAGCATGGGATTTATCTATCTCAGCTTCTACTTGAATGGATTAGCCTCTTCTTTTAGTGGGATCTTGTGCTCAATGACAGATGTGTCATATGTTTTGAGGTCTTCATAGGTCCATGCGAACACGTCGACAAACTCCCTCAGCAACTTAGTGTATTCGGCCCTCTGCTCCTCGGTTAAACTCCTTGACAATTTGAAAAACTTGGGCTCCTCTGGTGTGCCTATGTTGCACTCAGCTGTGTCAGCCTTGTCACCTGAAATTCTACCCTTTACTGCCACATCATTCCCATCAAACAACCTTTCTAGTGGGATTAGTCCTTTCGGCATGTGGTTGTTTGGTAGCTGTATAATCTGGTGGTCAGCAATTTTATTCAAAAACTCCTCAGGGTGACGGTCAGGTTCTCTTTTAATGTTAGGATCCTCATCTATGTGTAATGCAGAAAAGTTATCAATGGATTGAAGAAACTTTTCGATCCCCTGATCATCCTCAAATACCTTCCAATGCTTGACATTGTCTGGTACAGAGGGCCTATACTTTATTTCAACATCGGACCGGACAGTGGGCAGCGCAGGAACTTCGAGCACACTAGCTGTGAAAGCTAAAAAGTCGGCTGGAGTATTTTCTTCCCTTGGAATGTAGGAAATGTTAAAAGCCAAGAAAAAATTGTCAACTAGGTCCCACACCATGTTCCTGTAATTCTTGAGTCGAGGATGCTTGGCCTGATAAACGTTTTTGACCTGCTGGACAATCAGTTCTGCATCCCCAAACACATCTATCTCCCTTATTTCCATCTGTTGCGCAGCCCTCAATCCCAGAACCAGATCTTCATACTTTACCACGTTGTTGGTGACTTCAAATTCCAGCTTGTAAGACAGAGATATGGTCTCTCAACAGGGTGATATGAATACCATTCCGGCACCTGCACCTATACTAGAAGAAGCTCCATCAAAGAACATATTCGAAACAGAGGTGGTTGGAGGAGACGTCTCCTGATTGAGAATGGGTTGTTTTCTGACCTTCAAAGGGGCCTCATGGGTCTCAGTGACCTGTAACAAACTAGACCCTAAGTCAGTGTCAAGTGCAAAGATGGGGTGATTAGTGGGGTTTGCTTTGTCACTGACAATGTAGGCTAGCTGGGCTTCTCTGTACAATCTCCCGTGTTCTGCCCCAAAGAATGGAATGGTGGCATATGTGAGATCCATCTGTAATGTCCATCCAAGTCTCTTAATCCAAGATCTTGACAACAACATGCCAAACTTGGGGGGAACATCATCTACCACAATATCCATGACCATACTCTTCATGGGCAGCTGAAACAAAGAGACTACCAGGTCCTTGATGACTCCAAGACACTGAACTCTCCTGGAGTTGAAAGAATAGAGGTCATGATAGGCTTGGGTGACCTCCAGTCCTAATTCTTCCATGACAGTTTTGGGCATGAGGTTGTGAGAGGCCCCTGAATCCATCAAGCAGTTGTGCAGAACTTTGTCATGTATGTTCAGGGAGGTGTAGAAGGGAGGGGATGAATCATCTATGTCTTCTACCATGGGACCTAGGACAACTGCAGGCCTTTCATCTTGGAGGTTTATAGAGTCTGTGAGAGGGTATGAGGCTTCAAATTTCAACATCTCAGAGAAATGTTTTTTGAATTTGCCATGTTTGATTATCTCGGTGAGGGGCACAGGGAATTTGATCTTTTGAATCTCATGCTCGAAATTAAAAGAAGATGTGAACTTTGGAATTTCTCTAATTTCAGGAGCATGATTATGGACAATGGGAGAGAGAGGTTGAGCCTTCTTACCTCTTTGAGCATCTGCTACTTCATTAGCAGGTTTCTCAGTTCTAGTGGATTTCTTAGGAACATCAGGTGTTGTTTCCCTTTTGTCGGACCTCAGGTTGTACCTGCCTCGACCGCCACTAGCTTTGTCTCCCTTGCTCAATTCATTCAGCTGACCATCCATGAGAGACTCTTCATAAGCAGTCTGAGTGAGATGAGGGAAAGGAGGATTGACTTCTAAGCAGTTGGTTTTAGGCTCAGGATCATCTGTTTCCCCTTCCTCCTCATCAGCCACAAAATTGTTCTGAAAGGGAGCCTGAATTCTTTGGTTGGCTCTGTCTCTTCCCTTTTCTCTATGCATAGTTGGAGGAGCAAAATTATTTAGCCTTCTGAAACCCCCTTTATTCTCAATGCCTTGAGGGCCCTTATATGTTTTCCTTCTCTCTACCTTCAATCTCTCCATCTCTTCTTTCAGGAAGTTCATCACTAAGGCTAGTTCATTTACTTGAGGGTGGGGCAGTGATGGGTCGGAAGTTGAGGCTTCCGATTTTTCCTTTCTTCTATCTGCGTCGGCCTGGTTCCTCAGTCTGTCAGCTGCTAATATGTTGGATTCCACTTCTATAGTTGCATCTTGCATTTGAGCTAAAGAGGTGGCTCTTCTTTCTCTTAATAAGAGACAGAAATCAGGGTCAAATGCACCCGCATATGAAATTTGAGCAGAGGCTTCTGAGGGCTTTATCTCTGCAGGGATATTATTGTACATGTTATTGAATATTTTGGAGAAGTCAGAGACAGACTCTCCATCCATTTTCTTCAGAGCCCCAAACTCTGTCATGTAATACATATAATCCTTCCTGTCTTTCCACTGTCTCAGGAAAACACTATCCAGGGCCTCAATTCCAGCAATAGATCCGGGGGCTAGTCCTCTAAACCATTTCCTGACCTCACCCTCCAGGCTCTGGACAAATAATCTCATACAGACATCTTCATTTTCAATGTTTAGGTTGTCTGCATAATTGTAAAAAGCAACCAAGTGCTCCTCGGCAGTTCTGTCTCTCTCCCCACTGAACTTGGGCATGTACTTCAAGTAGTCTCTAGCAGGGAGAGGATTCATAGGATGTGGTAGGATTAAAGGAGCATATCTAGAAGCAACTATGGAATCCATTCTATTCATAGGGGGATTAGCACCAGCCATAGGAATATTAGGTAGAGGAGAACTCAGAGGAGAAGGAGTATGGACGGGAGATGTCGGAAAAGAAATTCTTGGAGGAGACAACGGAGAAAACAGAGAGAGAGCTAAGGGACCTGAATGTGCAGATGATTCTCTCTATGCAGCAGTATCAATAGGAGGAGGGGTGGTGAAACCATTAGAGGTTTGAGGTCTGTGTTGAGGCACAACTTCCAGGGAGGGGGGAGTGACAAGGATCTCTCTTTATGATACCGGACCAGGAGGAGAAAACTCAGCAGGAACACTCCCGAAATTCAGAAAACAGGAAACCTCAGAGGAAGGACGACTAGGAGGCTGAGAATAAGAAAATGGAGTTCTCACAGAAGGGGAAGGCGCATTACCTGTTTCGGCGATGGAAACTTCTTTCGCAGAGCTCTTTCGCATTCTGTGCACCGCTTCCGAGTTATCTTCTAGTGTAGCTAAAGGCAAGTGTGGATTAGACCTCGTGTGTCTTCCTCTTGAAGCCACAATTATAGAGCAGGTTCTCCCCAGCGGAGTCGTCACAATGGAGTCGCCAGGTGCACAGTAGCAATCTTTAAGTTCTGATATTTGATGCACCTTCAAAATCAGTTGATCTTTGTCATTCAAATCCGGGGAAAATATTCAACTTCATCCCCGGCAACGACGCCAGAAATGTTGGCGTCAGAAGTCACTCCTAGATTGCTTGCAGGAGAAGAGCGTGACACCCATCAGTTTAATGTCAGGATTTGTTTAAAAGGGGTGATCATATGGAAGCACACTCGGAACAACCTCGTCTCAACTCTGAAACTAGGCTAGGTATGCATGACGAGTGAGGTCTTGATAAACTTCAAACAATGAGTTGTATTAAGGGTGAGTAGGGGGAAGACTTGCATGAGAAAAGTGCGAAGGTCTATCATTAACATCAGGTTCATAATAGAATGAAAGAGAAAGCATTCAAACATAAGATCCTCTTACATTCAAACAAAAAAGACCATAGAATACAATAATGTCACAACAAATCCTTTATCATAACATCACTGTAACAATCCATGCGAATCCTTCGATCATGAACTCTCTGATATAAGACGAAAACATAGATGGAAAAGGGAAACTGTTTGTCATAAAACAAGAAATCTCAAACATAGAGGCACCACCCAGAGAACTAGAATGGTCGCTGAAACTTTACAGTCGGGAGCTGAGCTCTACCATCGATAGATACAAAAAATGAAAAAAACACCTTCATATACTCAGAACAACAATCAACAGCAAAATCAAGACAGTGCATTGAAGGCTTTGCGTCTGCATGGCTTTCTGACAGTCAACCTCTAAAAGGTCATGCAACTTATGTCAGACACAATCTAATTCTTTGACAGTTCCAATGGCGAATCGACGTGCCTTTAACTCATTTCCATGCTTTCCCATTATGGTGGAGGTGATGTCTAACCACCACCAACTGCTTCAATAACTGCTTCATCGGGATTGAGGACAACCCAACCAACTCGGCACCTTTGGGACGTGGAGGATCTCCCACGCTACCACCTGGAAAAACTAATTGGCTCAAAGGATATGTGTGGAGACCAGCGCAGAAGGTGGGGCGCGGGAACGGAGTGATGGGGGATGGAACAGCGGAGGGCGGAGTAAGAAGAGACGAGGGAGGTGAGAGAAGTTATAGGGGAGACACATGGAAAAGGAGATAAGTGGAGGAGGCAGGAGAGTAGATGTGATGGATACTGGGAAGCTGACGTGGAAAGGAGCGGGACACATGGAAAGCGACGAGTGGATGATGAGAAGGAAGGAGGACCACGCAGACCAAAGAGGGGAGGCGGATGGATGACACACGGCAGCAGGAGAAAGGTGGTCTAGAAGATGGCATGACGGGAGAAGGGCCCATGCAGGATAAACACATAAAAGCTGAGAAGGACAGGATTGTCCAAGTGCCGTTGATCTGGGCATGTCGATCTCGGTCGTCGGAAAGTTACATCGGCGATTTCGGACCCCCCCCTCCGCTTAAAGGTAGAAAGGCAGGGGGGGTCCGGAATTTCCTTTATCGTCGTTGATCTGGGCATGCTGATCTGGACCGTTGAAGAGATGCGCCCGCGATTCCGGACCCCCCTCGGCTTAAAGGTAGAAAGGCGGGGGGGGGGTCCAGAATTCTATACGTGCCGTTGATCCAGGCACGTGAATCACTGCCACTCAAACCTGCTCGTTACTTACCACGAGCGCATTATCACCCAAAACTTAGGACAAGTGGGTTTTTCACCCATTCTTTTTCATTCTAACCCCCTTACAAGAAATATTGCTAACAATCTCCTATGACATTGACTGGCCACTCTGCTGCAGAATCCAATTCCGCAGGCTCCTTACTGAGCTTCTGCTCAACTATCTCCTCTAACAGATCATCTTCCACGAGTTATTCTTTCGTTGGTTTGAATCCAGCCTCTTCCAGTTTCTCCTCATGTTGGTTCATTTCCTCTGGCATGGCTATCTCATGGCATGCACCTTTTGGTTCTGGACTATCCAACCAATCCTCCAACATTTTCAACTCCATCTCCCATTGAGTGAGCAGTTCAACTGGGTTCTCCTCTTCTGCTATTGGGGAAGAATTCAATATTTGTTCCTTCTCCTCCATGATAGTCTCAGCTTGTTGTTCTTCTTCTGCTATATCTACAACACCTATGCTAGCCTCTCCTTGGCTTCTTGGGAGGGATATATGGATTCCTCCAATGATCAGAAAGCTCCTCTGATCCTTCTTATCGACGATGGAAGTATTAAACTTCTCATCGTCTTCATCCATGTGGCTTGCAGTTCCACGTGAATCTTCATATGGGTGAGTCATTTATTCCTCCTTCTTCCCATATTTCAACATCCTTTGCTGACATGAACTCTCAACTGAGCTCATTTCTTCTCCCTTTCCCACCTGGAAAACTGGGATGTCTCCTCTTCGCTCCTAATAGTTTGTGAGATAAATTGATCCCTTCTCATTGGCCACCTGAAAATCTATGAGACCTCTACCAGATATCTTTCCCTCATCACTGAGGTTCTCAACATGCCTCAGAAACCTTTTTAACACTTGTTTCTTCCTTATGGCCAAAAAAATTTGAACATGACACTTGGTTGTCCTTTTCAAAGGCCACTCGTATCTCCAGTGCACCTTTTCCTCCTACTGCATCTTCAATGCTATCTTTTCCATATCTGATCATATTTCACTGAGCTCCTTGTACATTTCCGCCTTTCTCTTCTATGGGCAGTCTTTTCCTCGACCGCTCTTATGACCTTCAATAGCCATCTTGATTCACCTTCATCCCTCCTAGTTGTATACCATCTATTGCAGACTTGGAAATAGTCTCAACGGAGCATCTCGCTTTGTCTCCCTTCACCTAAAAACAATTTTAGAATCTGATACCACTGGACCACGCAAAACCTTACTCTCTCTTTCCTGGGGGGCTGCTCAACCTCCCAGTCTAGGATCCTTCAATCACGTGATTCAAATCAACTCTTTGGTTCCCTGCTGGAACCCAATGGAAATTCTCATAGGTCCCCCCCTTTCTCCAAAGTGCAAGCCCTATCAACCCCATGACTCTCTTCTTGGCCCCTTTGAAGAAAGTTGACAGTGGCACTATTTCTCTATGCTAGGCCCTATTTAATCATATGACCTTGGGCTTTGTACTAGGGCTAAAACATCAAAGGTTCTACGGGTTTCAGGCTTCGGCTTTCTCACAACAACCAACTCCTATTTCTCCTGAAATTTGAATCGACGAATACAACAGACGTGAGGATCAACATTCCCCATTGCTTCCTCAGATCAACGATGATGATCTATTCAGACTATGGCCTTCAGGAGTCTTTCCCCTTGTTCTCCTCTGATTTATTCCAGAGCACTACTTCTCCGAAATGCGTGGATCTCCTCCACATGTCCCTTCCAGATCCAACGGTCTGGATTCACTCCGCTCTTCACGACTTCACAAAGTTTTCCATTTGCTCTTGGAAAATATTTCAGAACTCTATTCTCCAGATCTTTTGATCTTTCTCCACCTGTCTCCTTTTGACGATGGGAGATTTTTCTTGGATTTGGGACTTCAGTAAGTCCTCACTCCTTGTGAACAATTAGCACTTTTCTCCTCGTTGTCCAAGATTTGGGCTTCTCTCAGCCTTTCTGCACTCCTTGCAGGAATTCTGCAGGTAACAATGCTAGTCCTTCTGATCTTTGCTCGGCTCAACCTTGAAGGTTCTCATCTCTTCTGCGTACTTGTAAGGATATTCGAGTGGCCTCTTAGAAACTTGAAACTCTTTATATTGAGATTGTAAGATGAACTCACTTTTCATTTGGCTCACTCCTTGCGCTCGACTAAGTCTTCAGATGACTTCCCGCGAGACTGGTCTAAGTGCTGGCCTAATGCCCTCCTTGCATAGGTCTTAATTTTGAATTCCTGAAATCCTTTCATGTTTTCCAAGGCAACTCCTCTTCCCCGCTCAATGAACACTTGTAGAGATTCTCTCCCTTAGAGAGTTCAACAACTCTTGGATTTCCTCAACTCCTCCAACACTCCAGAATGTGTTGGTCTTGTGCACGTTTGCACCCACTCAATGCCCTCCTGGAAGAGTCCTACAGAGTATTCAACAACTATGTGATATGCCTCCTCTTGCGTAGGATTTCCTCCAAGATATTAAACAACCTTGAAGTTCTCCCTTGAGTCTATGAATTATTCTTGTGTTCCCTCCTGACATGTTCTCTTCTAACTCAAAAGAATTTAGACACACAATTCTTTTATTGACTCACAAAGTTTCAATTATTTGTCGCATACTCCTTTCACTTATCTTGAATAACCAGAATTGATTCAACAAATCACAGATAGAGGATTCTATCTCTATCTCTGTAGATTAAATTCTAACTCACACATCTACCACACATAATCATAAACACACACAAAAGATTCTTGAAACACATAAACATACACAAAAAAATCTCATGTAGGAAAAACTTCTCTTTCTATTAATCTACGTGTCTGATTACAGTGTGTACAGAGGCTCAGACTACAACAAAGTCTCAGCTCTCAATTCCCTCCAACGTGTCTCTTGGTTTACAATGATTTTTCATCAATCTTCAACAACCTCTACTAGGCATATAATACAAACATTTATACAAGTGGGGCTTGATGAGATTTCCCTCCAAGCTATGCTAGTGGTGTCTAATCACCATTTAAAATGCCTAACTAATGAGGTAGATTACAAAGAGTGGAAATATGATCTGAATCAAATCCATATCCCTCCTACCATCAACCACTTAAGGCGACCTCATATAGAACTTGTGCAAAAGAACAACTTGGCTCTTCCATCGTGAGAGCATTAATTTCCTTAATTACATCTAAATTTTGAAGGAAAAATGAGAGGGAGGCGCTCTCTCTTCCTTGAATGTGCACCAACATGCTAGATAGTTGGCACGTGTTGAGGTGAAGCAATGCACCTACATCATACGAGATATTCTCAGATGAAGAATATGAGTCATTAATTCTCAGGAAGGAAGCTTACAATGATTCTCTGGTTGAGGATCCTTCTTGGATTGGGGAAGGCACTTCGTCAGAGGAAGAAGTAATGACAACTGATGTGATTGAATCTGATTTAGGTAAGCTAAAAATCCTTTTCCCCTCCTTTTTATTCACTCTGTCTTCCTATGATATTTTTCATTTAAATCTTTCTATGACTTCTCCCAAAGTGGATATTTCTGCAAATACAACTCCCGAGAGCCCTATCAAGGAGTTGGAGAGGAAGGGTGACACTATTGATCTTGTTGGTTGCATGGTATTGGGTGTCTCTGACCAGTCTAATAATACTCCTCAGGACAGTATTGGATATTTGGAGGTTCTCCCTATTGTGGATGGGTTGGAAAGTGAGACATCGAGGGGGCTAGAGTTGGAATATGGAGATAGCTCTATGGGAGCATTAATGGAGACTCTGGTTCCATCATACTGAGACATAGTTATAAAGAAGCCCCTAAATTTTTTTGAAGGGTTCTCAGAGGTCATTTGTGGGAAGGAAGTAAAGTCTTCTATGGAAGATGGGCCTGAGACTATACGCCCAAGTAGAGATTCGAAGAAGGATCTCTGGATTGGTGGTATGGGGATAAATGTTTCATCCATAAAGATGAGAAGTTCCCGTAGAAACGTTTTGGACAATAGAGGAGACTAAGACAAACAAGGGATTAATGTCACTGATCACAGGGCTCTTAGAGGACTCAAATCCCTAGCCAGGGATAAATAATGAAACTCCTATCTCTAAACTTAAGGGGAGTTGGAGGGGCTCTGAAATTTTCCTCCCTCCAAAGATTATTGTCCTGTGTTTTTCCAGATATTATATTTTTGCAATAAACCATGGTGGAAGAAGTGAAAGAAAGGGCCTTAGTGTCAAAATTATTTCCTAGTTGGTATTGTTGTGCCATAGACTCCGTGGTGTTGTCTAGGGGATTATGTGTGGATTGGAACCCTTTCAAGGTTTTTCTTTCTCCCTTTGTAACATGTGTAGGTATTCTCCTTGAAGGAGCTCTGCTTCAGGGAAACTAGACAGTCTCCTTATTAAACTGTTATGGCCCTTCCAAAGTGTTTTTACCTAGGTCTAAACCCCTACCCCCTTCTATCTCTCATCCTATCCATCCCTCAATGTTGAGATTTATTGTTGCTTTCTTAGCCTATTCCCCATTTTTATTTTTCATGACCCCTGTCTGTCTTTGCATATTTGCACTATCATTTTGTTTTCTTGAAAGAGGTCGCGTGTTCCAGTTTGAATTTGGAATACTCGTCATCATATTTTCTACTAACAAATCATAGAGTAGGTCCAGCGAGTCTTTTGTGTGTGCATAGGAGATATCCATGTTCGAAAAATCCATTGAAATCTCAGTAAGCTTCCGCAGAAGCTAGTAGCCAATAAGAGTAGATCATGTTAGACTCGAAATACATGCAAACAACAAGTTGAAATGATCGTTAGTGAAGATCCAACATTAATGCAAGATCGACAGTTCTTGTGGCATTCAGGGTTCGATAATGCAGAGAAAATACTTTTTGTCACAGAGTGCCTAACTCTCGCGCTAATCCCTATTGGTGGAACCCCCATACTCCACTCACAAATAACACTCCTGTCACTACCTAACACTTATCCTCCACTCACACTCCCATCACCTCCCGTGTATATCTCTCTCCTTTCATTACATTACACCTATCTTCCACTGCTCGATATTGTCCACCTCTTTTCATCTAACCCGCCTCTCACCACATGCCACCTATCAACCTTCTTCCCATATCACAGATCATGACAATATCAATGACCATGATTAATTTCGATGATACCACATGCTCTGGTGTTAAAACGCTTGAGCGGGCCGAAATTTAAACCATGGTATCGCGTGGGAGCTATGTGGTAACTTGTAGGGGATTTCGGGCCCAAAGGTGGTGTGGACCCAAAACACCTTGGACAACTCCTAAAATCACATTTTTATATGACGTTAGGTCACCACGTCACCTCCACTCACTTCCATGTAATACAAATCCTCTCATGTCATCCCTTATTGGTCAATTTCCTCCACGTCCTCCTGCTCGCAACTAGTCACGTCTTCCCCAATGACCAATTGGACGACAACATTGAACTTGTCCAGGAACAAATGGAAGCTGACAGGTCAAAATGGAATGCACTTAGCTGCCAAAATATTTGTTATAGACAGAGAACATGGAGATCATCCGAGGTCGAGGATCGTTGGTTCCAAAACACTTCAGAAGACTACCTCTTCCTTGAGCATATAATGAAAAGATCTTCATGGACAACTAGTTATCCTCCAGAGGCCTCAAATATCTTGCAAGCATTCCATTACCCAACACAGAACCCTGTTTAAAGTTCATCCAGTGCATGCATCAGTTTAGTCTCAGAGACAGTAGCAGTTTCAGTTGTTCAATTCTAGAATTCTTTAGGTTGAATTCATAAGTGGTCTTCTATGTGTGATAAGAACCACTCTTTTTTATTAAGCCCGGTGTGAAGCGCACATTGTTGTACTCCATGCAATGTTTTATTTAAGTTAATGATTTGTTCTACAATTAGTTATCGAGAGTTAGGTCTTAGTCCCAGATGGACGAGAACCTTTGCAAATATGTTAAATATGCAATCTTTGTATGTTTTAGGGGTTGGGAGTTTTTCAGAAGGAAAGTAGAAGCGACAGAGGAATTGGATCTGCTTAGTTAAATTCAAAGTTTTCTACCTAGTGAATATATGTTGATGACATTTGTGTTTCTTACTCAAATCTTTATGTTGATTCTTATCTTGAATGTAGATTTTGTGATGTGTGCAATGTGCATTTCCTTATTCTTTCAATTATTTTTTTAGTTTATCTTTTGTTGGTTATGCAACCTGTTATACAACTATTTTTCAGTGAAAGATCCACTATTTTGCAACCTGTTGAATGATTTGCATCTAGATATTTCTCTAGGTCTTGAGATATTATCTTAAGTATTAGTTTCCACATAGCAAGTGGTTCATTGCATTGCTTGTTGTTGCTTTCTATGTGTGTCTTTTCATACCCTCAATTGTCATTTAATACCCATACCATTAGAAAAGGAGAACCTACTTTTACACTATGTGTCCTTCCCTACCAAAGCACCATCTTTGAAAACATGTCCTTAAGATTACCAACAAAACCAAAAAAATACAAAAAACCAACCATTCTAAACTTGAGGTGGCCTAGCTTTTCCCTTTAGCAGTTAGGTGCAGACTTTAGGAACAAGACAAATATAGAGAAAATTTATAGGATATTGTGGTCACTAGTGGCTTATTCGCCACAAAAAACCCTATCCTTGTAGATGAAATAAACTTTACAATGTCCGCGAGTGAAGTGGGGCTCCAAATAAATATTAGACCCTATGGACGAGCTTTTAAAGGAATATTTCAAGACTATGGACTGGTTGATATTGTTAATATTGATTATGGTCCTACATGGAACAATGGAAGAGGAGGGTCATAGGGCATAGCCAAAAGACTAGATAGAGTGTTTATGTAAGAATATGTGAGATCGGAAGAGCGTCGTGTAGGGAAA